>MJUT01012459.1:6786-20947 GCA_002080005.1 Gigantidas platifrons | reverse complement strand
TGTACCTTTACATTTGTTTATGTAAACTCAGTAGTCCGGACGTTTCCAATCGTGTACCTTTACATTTGTTTATGTAAACTCAGTAGTCCGGACGTTTCCAATCGTGTACCTTTACTTTTGTTTATGTAAACTCAGTAGTCCGGACGTTTCCAATCATGTACCTTTACATTTGTTTATGTTTTATTATTATTTTTCTATAGAACTATAGTCTTATGCAAATCACTATTTTTCCATAGCATTTTTGAAACTATAATTCAAATTGTTTGACTGTTCATTTCAATAACATGTAGCTAACTAAAAGTATAAATAATGTTTTATCTTCATTAGAATGGAATAAATCCACAAATATATTGTACTTTGCCTTTAGCGTTAAAAAGTTCTTCATGCCAAATAATTGTAATCTTCAATTGCAATATATTTTTACACATATATTACAATCAAATAAATTTGATAATTGGGATGGCATAGTTGTGCGTGTATAGGTCAACAGATAAGAAAAACTTGTAGACATCAAAGCAGTAATCCAAAGCCATAAATAGAAGAAGGGCAGGTAATGCAATGGCCAAAAGAAAAAAGATTAAATGATCTACAAAACAATACACAGAAAACTACAGATAGAGCAACACAAATCCCACTAAACTCTGGATGAACTCTGTCGGTGACAACTTGAGTCTTTAGTTTTATATTGTATTATAGTTCCAGGTTTTGTACGATGATCCACCAGTCTGATAACACAAAATATTTGAATACTACCAAAATCTGTCGAAAATCATTTTAAAATAGTATGAAATAACAAATTTTCTTGATTAAACTTTATAATGCCATTCATAATACATCTGCTCAAAGTCTTTCTGAAATAAATGCTGTAATTAATCTGTTTGTTACAGTTAATAACAGAACACAAAGAAGGGATATATTCTCTACAATTTTGTCCCAAATAATTTTAAAGAGTGTGATTTAAATTTGAAGATTGCCTTAATATACATTGATATATTCAGTCATAATTTTGTACGTGGAAACAGTGTCTTTATCTCACTTTTTTTTATTCACTTGTAGGTAGTATATTTACCGAAATACAGGTACTTTTAAATGTTGAAATTAAGTTCATCAGTATTGCAGTGTGAATAACGGTACATGATGTACACCATTCATGAACATGTATAGGCTATACCATGGTACCTGCCAATATGGGTTATAAACGGCCGTTGTATTTCGTAATATTTTCATAATAAAAAAATTTCTTACGACTTAAAGACTATACTTTTATTTTATATATATATATATACTCATCTACTAAATCTATATTTCTATCAGGTAATACCACCCCGCGCTGTCCTAGTTAAGCTTCAATGTTTGCACTCTCAAAGTTTTATAATTTAGTGCCGTCATAAGTTTACGTTAGCATCGTTGTGATTCAAACGCACATGTAACGACTTATAGAACAGCAGCGTCACCAAATGAATGATTCCTATTATATCACCCCAACTTACAACATGTTCTTATACAAGTTTGGTCGAAATCACTTTTTTTTTTTATTTCCAGTAACAAATTGCAATCAATAAGACTGCTACATTGGATTTTAATGATTTGATATTAGAGTTTGGATAATTGGGTGATCTTTAACTTTAACAAATATTTTTGATATTTGAATGAATAGTTTCCAGAAAAAAATACTGTTACAAAGTAGTTCAAGTTTATTATTTTATTTTCATTATCAGGATTTTTAAAAGCCACATTATTAAGTGTACTTTTTTAGATAATATTTATGTTTTCTCTTACTGATATATAGCTTTCAGCTGAGAATAATGATCTTAGAAAGAAATATTTGAAGATTAAAGAACAGAGAGACTCATACTATAAAGAGCTGAGCGAAATTAAACAGAAACAACTGACGGAGAATCTACTGAGGAATTATGTCACCACAAGAGAGTAAGATTTTTAAGAGAGAAAAAAAATTGTACTTTTATGTTGTTAGCTCACCTAGACATAAAATTCATGTGTGATATGTATATTGTCATCACCTGGCAGTTTGCATCTGTCAGTGTATTTATTTGTCATCTGCATTCGTTAACCCAAGATGAAGGCATTGTTGAACAAGGTTTCAACATAGGACTGTGTATGATAATGATAATGTGTGTTCATAAATCAAAGATGGTGACCATTGTAGATCAAAGTTTTAGCAAAAGACCATGTGTGATATTGAATAAAGAATTAATCACAGAAGCTAGAAATTTGATTTAAAATTACAGTTTTTTTTTTAATTCAGACACTACACAATGTACATGAATAGTCATTGTATGGTCCTTTACAAAGATTGTATTGTGGATCTGGAAATTAAAGATGGCCACCACCACAGAACAAAATTTTAACATTGGTCCTAGAGGCAAAATGAATAAAGAATTTCTCTCAGAGACTACAGACTTGATTTAACCAAAAACAATTCATGAATGAATCAGACTGAATGGTCATTGGAGGATTCCTTATAAAGTTTGTAATTTTTGTGTATCTTTTATAACTACTGTTTCATTGATATTATCTGTTCACCTGGTAAATGAAAAAAAAAGACCAAAATCTATATTTTATTGTAGCTCAAGTTGTCAAACAGAAGCTAGCAGGACATGGCAACCTGTCTGTATTAAAAGTAAGGTACAGCAACAGTCAAAGGAAACAGATGCTGATAAAACAAATAAGTAATATACATTGTACATTTTTTTGGTATTTGTAATTGTTTGATAATTTATGTTTATTTGTTAAAGAAATATTTATTAAGAGAAAGTTAAAACAAGGATAGTCAACAATTACTTCAATATCAACAAAACAAACAATCAACTCTCTGAACATAACAACAATACCATGACATATAATGTTGGTAAAATACCATGACATATAATGTTGGAAAAATACCATGACATATAATGTTGGTAAAATACCATGACATATAATGTTGGAAAAATACCATGACATATAATGTTGGAAAAATACCATGACATATAATGTTGGAAAAATACCATGACATATAATGTTGGAAAAATACCATGACATATAATGTTGGTAAAATACCATGACATATAATGTTGGTAAAATACCATGACATATAATGTTGGAAAAATACCATGACATAATGTTGGAAAAATACCATGACATATAATGTTGGAAAAATACCATGACATATAATGTTGGTAAAATACCATGACATATAATGTTGGAAAAATACCATGACATAATGTTGGAAAAATACCATGACATATAATGTTGGAAAAATACCATGACATATAATGTTGGTAAAATACCATGACATAATGTTGGAAAAATACCATGACATATAATGTTGGTAAAATACCATGACATATAATGTTGGTAAAATACCATGACATATAATGTTGGTAAAATACCATGAGATATAATGTTGGAAAAATACCATGACATATAATGTTGGAAAAATACCATGACATATAATGTTGGTAAAATACCATGACATATAATGTTGGAAAAATACCATGACATATAATGTTGGAAAAATGTGGCAGGATTAAGTCAGTTAATGCCATCCCCACATGTATTATATATATTTGTCTCGAGCAAGTGATAACCATGCAATGTATCTAACCCACTTAATTCTGACAGGATATCAAGCTGTGTCAAATATTTTTTATATAGACGTCTAAACATTCAACCCAGCAGTGTTACAGTTAGATTTTTAGCTGACAAATCATGTTTTGTTCTTCCCGCAGTGAGATTGAAACCACACTGTTGATGCACTGTGACACCGATTCGCTTAGTATAATGACCAACCATTTAACTCCTGTGGCCAAATCCACCAGATTCATTAACTGAAGTGACCTCTCCGTCTTTGACAAAATTAGGAGACGTGAGGAATCTAAATGAGTAGTGACATAATTGAGTCAGGAAAAAATTGATGGAAGATGATGAAAACATACCTTATTATATTATTTCTATGTAACAGACAAAAATAGTGACTATTCCTGACGCTTTTTGAGGATGGCCAAGAACATATAGACATTGCCTAAAAATTTGCTAAGCAACAAAAGTTCACAGTACCAGACCTTTTTTAATCTTGTTTGTACAAAAAAAAAATGTACCAATAAAAGTTATATGTATCTATATTTATGTCAATGTCTCAATATCTATATGGTATGACTTTAATAAATATTCACAGTTCATTGACTTTGTAAATACTATTGACATGCCACCTCTCAATGGTCCCAAATCATTATCAGTGTGTGGTCAAACAAGACGTCATCACACAACTGTTCTGTAAAAACAAGACGTCATCACACAACTGTTCTGTAAAAACAAGACGTCATCATACAACTGTTCTGTAAAATACAAATTAATTGTGTTTGATATCTTTTCATTTCCTAGTGTACAAAATATATAGTGATGTCACATGACAGTTGTTTTATAGTGTTTTACAACAGCCCCTTGTGTAGATATAAATATATAGTGATGTCACATGACAGTTGTTTTATTTATAGTGTTTTACAACAGCCCCTTGTGTAGATATAAATATATAGTGATGTCATGACAGTTGTTTTATAGTGTTTTACAACAGCCCCTTGTGTAGATATAAATATATAGTGATGTCACATGACAGTTGTTTTATAGTGTTTTACAACAGCCCCTTGTGTAGATATAAATATATATTGATGTCACATGACAGTTGTTTTATTTATAGTGTTTTACAACAGCCCCTTGTGTAGATATACATATATAGTGATGTCATGACAGTTGTTTTATTTATAGTGTTTTACACCACCCCCTTGTGTAGATATAAATATATAGTGATGTCATGACAGTTGTTTTATTTATAGTGTTTTACAACAGCCCCTTGTGTAGATATAAATATATAGTGATGTCATGACAGTTGTTTTATTTATAGTGTTTTACAACAGCCCCTTGTGTAGATATAAATATATCTCAAAGTGATGTGAAATTTTTTATCATTTAAGCAATTTCATAATAAAAATTCTTACAACAGCTATAGCCTATGCATATGTGGACAGATAAAGTATTTATTGTAACATACCACACTACTGTGGTACTAAATCAATTTTCAAAATAGTGTGCAAATTTTGCCAAAAATATATTAAATTGTGATGCCATGGAAACTGCTATAAAACAAGAAGGGAGTATAATTCATAATTATTACAATATACATACTTTACTGCAGATTGTTAAATGTAAATATATTTAAGAAATAATTCATGGAAGCCAGAGTTTGTATACAGTTTTAACATGGGTATCATTATTTTCGTACAAATTTTATCCAGAGCGTTAGCGAGGGATAAAATGCAACGAAAATAATGTTACCCATGTTAAAACGTGATACAAACTCTGGCTTCCATGAATTATTTCGATTCTAGTAGGAAAAATCTAACTTATTTTTTAAGTGGAAGTCGGTAATGGAAATGCATTTCATAACAAAATTCGCTGACCTTCATGTTTTACAGTTTACAGTTGTTTTTTCTTTTTAAATTATGTATAAATAGACTGTGATGCAATGAAGTTACTGATATTTTCCAATTTAATGGCATTTTGAATTTAGCAACTTAAACAAGTAAAATGCTCACAAAATCTAAAAATATATCAATAACCATATCTTTCAATGTCATCAGCGTTCCTTGTAAACGACTTCCGGAAAATGTTAAATTTCAAAAGTCAAAGTCTATTGATGGTTGTCTTAAGTGTTTATTGCGGAAAAATATAGGTAAAAACAATACGGGCATTTTTATGTTTGTTATGCACCACAGTGCTGTATGAATACATAAATTCACTAAGGAATTATGTTTGTAATTTGTTCATCAATACGCATGAGCAAATTAAAATATATCGTGAGTTTTATCACTGTATTATTTATATAGCCAATGAAAGATGTCATGTTAGAATTTGTCTTTAAATTTTAGGTTGTTGTCTATGCATAGTCAAGTTATGAGAAGATATGAAAAAGAGGTCAAGTTAAATATGTCACACATGGAGATTATTACAGAACTCAATGTAAGATACATGACATTGATGATCAAACATTAAACAATAAAAGGACTCAAGGTATATGGGGGTTCAAAGTTTAACATATCTGACAACAGAGAAAATGTGAAGAACCAATTATGGAAATACTATTGCAAATTTATGGCAGGAATCATCATTATAAGTCATGCTTGAAAATGAAATTAAATGAATGAGACAATGAAAACCCCAGTGTCTATATATTAGGTCTAAAGATTAATATAGACAATGATTTTATTGCTGTTCTGCATCTCACTCTCACCATTAGTATAAGTCGTATATATTAAATTTTAAATGTGTTTTATGTTATTTTGAGCAGATACAAATAAGTGAACTTGAAAGGAAACTAAGTGAGGAAAAAGAAAAAAGTAAACAAAGAGATATACAAAGTATCCATGGTGATAAAAGTAGGATAGTTAAGAATAAAACAGAAGGTAATTATTTGTAACCAATGTCTCACATTTCTGTCTAGGGTGCAGATGCAATCTGTTATGAAAATGTCTCAGCTTTTAGGAGTAACTGACTATTTTCCCATAGTAATACGTTTTGGTGTAGTGTAACATGAGATGTCTTTATACAGGATGCAGATTTTAACATTTCTGTACCATAAATACCTACATTAATCTGCCAACATTAACATTTCTGTACCATAAATACCTACATTAATCTGCCAACATTAACATTAACATATGATATTTAATGGATAAAACTTGCAAAACTGTAATGCATAACAATATCATACATTTTTGCATGCAGAAGTGCAAAATTTTACACCTGCAGAGATCCTTGTAGGAATATATTTTGATGAGTCTCAATCAAAAATTTTCACAAGTACATTCTTTGTTAAAAAAATTGTGAGTCAGAAACTAGTAGTGCACCGATCTTGGTAAACATTGACTGATCAGTCAGACATCGGCTTCCAATCCAATGATTGATTTTTAAACCTTATGGTCGATTTTGATTCATAGTGTTGAAAAAAAAATAATATGTTTAGCTTTAATTTGTTTTTGTCTTCATTTTGACAAACATTTTACAGTTTTATCCCATACTTGACCACTGTCTTCAGGCACTCACTAACTCGGTCAATGCATACATTTGGACATTTTTCTACTGAACTAGTCAATTTGATGTTACACATGTAGAAAGAGATGTTTTGTTTTGTTCTTAGTTAATGTTTACAAATTGTAACAGTCCATTCTGATGATCTGAATAAAGGAAGAAAGGTTATAACATATTTGAATTCTATTTAGCAGAAATGTTTCAACAACCATTTTTAATTCTTATTTGTACCATAAATATGGATGTCATTATCGTTGATAACAAACTTTCTCTCCACCTTAGTAAAACAGAATGCATTCTTTTTGGTCCAAAGAGAAAATTAAAAAATGTAACTGAATTTCAAATTAACTGTAATGGTCATATAATAAATTCAAAAAATAGTGTTAAATATTTAGGCATTGACATTGATTAAAACCTGTCTGGTGAAAAAACAGCTAACTCTATCATTAAAAAAGTTAATTCCCGGTTGAGGTTTATGTATAGAAAGGCAAATTGTCTATCTGCCGAAACGCGAAAAATTTAAGTATGGCACTTATTCAATGTCATTTTGATTATTCTTGTTCCTCCTGGTACGCTGGTATAACTCATGCTTTAAAAAACAAACTGCAAGTGGCACAAAGCAAAACAGTTAGATTCATTAAAAGCATGGGCCCAAGAACTAGTATAAAGCAAGCAGATTTATCTAGTCTAGGATTTTTAAATATTGAAAACAGAGTAAAACAGCTCCGATTGAACCATGCTCATAAAATTTATTATGATAAATGTCCTTCTTATTTGAAAAATAATTTCATCAAAATTAATGAACATCATGCCCATAATACTATATCAAGTCAGATTAATTATGTTACACCAAAAATTAAAGGCATCGAATCAACAACGTTTTACTACAATGGAATCCATGATTGGAATTCTCTACCCGATTCGATCAAATCCATCAATGATTTGCAAAGATTTAAAAAAGAAGTGAAATGCCACCTGATACATACCAGTGAAGAACGGGAAAGACGTGTCATATCGTAATAATGGCAATTATATATATATATTTTTTCATAGATAATGTACTTATTTTAAAATTAATTAATCCCTCTACCCGCTCATGTTGATCTTTTAATATCCACTTGAACTTTAAGTTGATACTTGTAAAGGACCCCATTGGAAATAAGCTGAATGGCTTTCATGGGCTATCCTTGGTATGAAAGTTTTCAGCAGCTGCAATGAGTGGATTGAAGTTTCTGTTAATGATGGCAGTTTTATGTTTTATTTTTAAATTAACGACAAATTTTTAAACACTTGTGTATGATGTTGAAATTTTTAAACCTAAATATATTTTACCTTTTACCTTTTTATAACAGTGTTATTTGGGTTTGTGAGAAATAAAGATATATATAGTAATTTGTTTTATTAAATCATCAACAATATGCTATGTTTTGTATGTATTATTAATTGGGTTTGTAGGTAGTGATGAAAAATACTCACAGACAAAGAAAGAATGTATTAAACTGAAGAAAGAAAATGATAAGTTGAAGAAAGAACTGAAAGGTTTAGATTTGGTAAGAGAACTGTCCTATTTTTAGCTAACTGTTTTAACATAGCAATATTATATGTGAGTTTTTGTCATCACATTGTTTCCTTTCTTTTAATTTGTTGATATCCACTGTTATTTTATTCTTTCTTCTCAGAAACAACTATGTCACTATGGCTACCTACTGTCATTCATACTAGTTTTAGATTTGCTGAAAACTGAATAAACATTATTTACTCAAAAACCAATATGAGACTGTTCTACAATCACTTTAAGGTACAAATTATACTCATCATGGTAGACCCCAGTGCATGTGGGAGATGAAAAGTTGTTGTCACTCTCAGCCTCAAGTTACATATGATTTCTTGTTAGAGATATTACATCTCAGACTTACCAAGACATTTTACCTGTGTAAACATGCTAGCTTTGAAACTGGTATCTTAATACTTAAAAGTTTATTTTTACTGTATTTTTTGTTGTTTTTACTTTTGTGATGCTGTACCTTTTAGATATTATTTAAGGAATATTTGAAATTGTTGAACAGGTTATACGATATAACCTGGTTTGGGTCAGTTTACGCTTAATAAACCGTGAAGCGGTTTATGAAAAGCATAAACTGACCCAAACCAGGTTATGCAAGTATAACCTGTTCTACAATTTCAAATATTCCTCATAATTTAATTTTTACAACAAAATTTAATGATTCCTTGATTTTAATTACGATTATTTCATGCGACTATTTGAATTTGTCGTTGGCGAACATGTTGGTGACATCACAATACCAACCCAGGTTATCGAGTATAACCAAAATTTTCTCCAGGCGGATTAGCCAATCAGATTGAACTATTCAAATCAAATTAAATTATATAAGTATATATGATTTTTTTTTATATTTAGTAGTGTGAACAAGGGATGGATGTCAATATGCTGAAAATATTGATTTGTCATTGGGAGGATCAATTGGTGCAACAGATTTTTGCAATTCCCTTTTTAGCTCACCTGACCCAAAGGGTCATGTGAGGTATTGCCATCACTTGGCGTCCGTCCGTTAACTTTTTCATATTTTAATCTACTCCTCTGAAACCACTGGGCCAAATGGAACCAAACTTGGCAGAAAACATCTATATAAGGTCCTCTATAAAGTTTCTTCATTTCGTCCCATTCTGCCAACAAATATGGCCACCAAGGGCAGTTCTTGTTTCTGATTGGCTAATGTTAAAAAAATCTTCTCCTCTGAAACTGCTTGGCCAAATGGAGCCAAACTTGGCAGGAAGCATCTATGTAAGATCCTCTATAAAACTTCTTCATTTTTTTCCATTCGGCCAACAAACATGCATATATATGGCCACTGTTACTAAAAATAGAACATATGGTAAAATTGCGGGATTTTGGGTAATACCTCAAAAACCGTTAATAATATCAAAAATCTGACATGGGGTAAAAATGATCAGCACAGCAATTTTTAAGTAAATGCCATTACCCATTTTGGAGTTATTGTCCTTTTTTCTTCAAATTTTTAAAATTTTAATACTTTTCGTCTTATATTTCAAAAACTATAAGATAGAGATGTTAACTTTAAATTGCAAAAATGTGCAGCATGTCACGATCTACCTACCCTGCAATTTTGAAGTAAATCCCATCACCCATTTTGGAGTTATTTCCCTTTTTTCATCAAGTTTTCAAAATTTTAATACTTTTCGTCCTTTATTTAAAAAACTATAAGAGATAGATGTTAAGTTTAAACTGCAAACATGTTCAGCATGGCAAGATCTACCTACCCTGCAATTTTGAAGTATATCCCACTACCCATTTTGGAGTTGTTTCCCTTTTTTCATCAAATTTTAAAAATTTTAATACTGTTCGTCTTATATTTCAAAACCTATAAGAGAGAGATATTAAGTTTAAATTGCAAAAATGTGCATCATGTCAAGATCTACCTACACTGCAATTTTGAAGTAAATGTCATTACCCATTTTGGAGTTATTGCCCTTTTTTCATCAAATTTTAAAAATTTTAATACTTTTCGTCTTATATTTCAAAAACTACAAGAGATAGATGTTAAGTTTAAATTGCAAAAATGTGCAGCATGTCACGATCTACCTACCCTGCAATTTTGAAGTATATCCCGTTACCCATTTTGAAGTTATTGCCCTTTTTTCATCAATTTTTTTTTTAATTTTAATACTTTTCGTCTTATATTTCAAAAACTATAAGAGATAGATGTTAAGTGTAAACTGAAAACATGTTCAGCTTGTCAAGATCTACATGCCCTGCAATTTTGAAGTAAATCTTATTACCTGTCTAGGAGTTATTGCCCTTTTTTCATAATTTTTTAGCTCACCTTGCCCAAAGACATTATCTTTTATGCATAAATATAGAAAACAGTTAAGGTAATGATTATCTCCCTTTGAAATTTGCTTCAGTATCATTCTATTGTCAGGTGAGCGATACAAGCTCAGTGGGCTGAGCCTCTAGTTTAAGTAATATCAATATTTTACTGTGTACAGCTACTATGAAATACTTTTTATACATTTTAGGGCTTTTTTGAAGAAATAGAAGATATAAAATTTGCATTGCAACAGTCAGCAAAATTAAATAAGGAATATGAACAGACATTAAGAAGAATGTGTACTAAATTTGGAATACCATATCCTCATCCAGAGAGAAAAGTGTTAGACTACAGCACCAAATGGAAATGACACAAAATACTTAATTTATAAAATATTTCATTTTGTAAACTAACAAAGACTAGACTGTGATATACTTTTATTAGTACTATAGTAGTTTTTGATTTTAATGAAGATTTTGATAAAGTGTGAATTTTAAAGATTTGATCAGGAAAGTAGTGCATTTGTATATGATGATGGAGAGGATATAAAAATAGTGGTTAGATAGCAATGAGGTACACATGCATGATGAGGTTTAGAAATGAGAAAACAATATAAAAAAAAAAAGGAAAAAAAAGCTGTTATGATTGCCAAGATATATGAAGAGGATGGAATTTCAAGTTATATTATAATTGTGTCAACTCATCTGTTTAGTGATGTGAAAATAGAGTGAAATACAGTGGATATATTATTAGTTTTATATTTATAAAGACATGTCATATCTTTTTAAGTTTTCTAGTCAATATACAGATCATATACTAATATAGAATAAATTTACTTTTTATAATTTTAATGTAGTTATATTTATCCCATAACCCTACTAAAGAGAGGAGAGATGTGGTCATGATCAAATGGTAGTTAATTCCTATCACCATTAAAATGGAGAGTTTGATTCCAGCCTGTGGCAAAATTTACTTGATAAAACTATATGTGATAAAGTTTTACCAGCAAATTGCAGTTTTTGTCCCCCGACGCTTCGTCGAAGGGGACTATAGAAATGGGTATCGTCCGTCCGTGTGCTTTTTGGTTTCCAGATGATAACTTGTGAATGAAAAGTCAGATTGAAGCTAGGTTTGGTATGTAAGTGTATCTTATGAATATCTAGGTCAAGTTCGATAAGGATGATTTTTCGACAAATCTAACCAGAGTTACTCCCCTTTTTTTACTTCAAAATGGTCCTTGGATGGTCCCCTTTCAGAATTATGAGTGATACAGGCTCACCTGACCCTCTAGTTTACAGTAGTTTCAAAATTTAATCTAACGATATAACCTTGGCGTCGGGGGACCAGTGGCCAACAGCCTTTTATTTGTTTTTGTTTTTTTTTTTATTAATTTTTTGCTTTCTTTGAGTACCTCAAGTTTCCTTTGTCAATAAAACTGACTGTCACAATTTAATAGAAATATTGTTGAAGTGTCATTACACACCCATAAACCATAAAAAGTCATAGCTATGGTGATCTTTTTATATATTTAGTCATTCAGCTGTAGTCATTTAGGTTAAGTGTCTGTAAATGATTGGATCATTCCTGTAACATAATCTTCAGCATGTTGAAAGTGGTCAGTATTTGGTAGAACTAGAATAGAAAGTACATGCAATATCAAATATTGTTATTTTCATGAGTGAGTGATTGTTGTTGAATGCCAACTCAGCAATTTTTCGGCCATATCGAGGCGAGAACAAGTCAATTTTCAATGAAATATTTTCATGAAGGTGGACAACACAATATATTTACACTTACTTATATTTTTAGTTCACATGGACCAAAAGTCAATGTAAGCTATCGCCATCACTTGTCCGTCGTCTGTCCTCCATCTATAAACTTTCATACTTTCTACATTTTCTTTGAAAGATCTGAAAATCACCTTTCTTCAAATATTAGCGATTTTATTAAAAAAAAAACTGTGAAACCACTTGGCCAATTTTCACAAAATTTGGACAGAAGAATCCTTAGATAGTCCTCTTTTAAAATTCTAATAACATATTTCTGGAACAAGAAGAATAATTGCCTTGACATGGAACTCAAAATATTTGAATTTCAATTTGGGTAAATGTCCTGGAAAACCCTCAGATCTATTACTTGGTGGGATTTCTGATTATTGTGATGTGTAGATTCAAGTTTGCACAGCATTAGGTCCCCCGTGTATGGTTTCTCAGCCCTTGCTGGTCAAAGTTTAAAATCAACTATAATGAGAAAAAAATAGTTTAATCACCCAGAGATGTCATTGTATTTAACATGAACCATTGTGATATGAATATTTATTTGGTACCAATAAATGACCCATGGTCTAGCTGTTCAAGTCGTAGGAGATCAAAATTGAACATATGCTACATTTAGGTAATGCAATACATGTAGATCAACAAAACTGTTCCATGTTAGTGATACAGTCTCATGTTAGTCTCTAGGTTTTAAGGATTTTGAACGTTTTCCGTCATATATCAACATTATTATACCACCCTCAAACAAAGTTTGGGGGGGTATATAGGAATCACCCTGTCTGTCCGTCCGTCCATGTACCTTGTAAGCGCAACTCCTCCTAAACGGCTGATTGGATTTTTATGAAACTTTACACACTTGTAGTACACTACCTGCAGATGTGCATGAAGGAATATGGTTGCTGTCCAAAATTTAAAAGGGGAGATAATTCAACTTATACTTTCACGAAAAAGGGGGAGGGGGCATGTACCTTGTCAGCGCAATTCCTCCTAAACGGCTGATTGGATTTTTATGAAACTTTACACACTTGTAGTACACTACCTGCAGATGTGCATGAAGGAATATGGTTGCTGTCCAAAATTTAAAAGGGGAGATAATTTAACTTATACTTTCACGAAAANACAATAATGAGCGTCCTGATTGGATGACCGATTTAAAACACACTGAATCCGCATGGTTTAGCAAGGTTACTCAGGTCAATAGTTTATAAATATAGAATCTTGACAATGTAAAGGAAAGATACTATGTTATATTTATTCATTTGTTTGATTCTGGAATATTGTTGATCATTGATTTAAACAAGAAAAAAGGGAAAAAAGGGTGTGAATTTTACAGTTAAATAAATGTTATGTTTCGACAGTTTAAAGAGAAACTTTACACACTTGTAGTACACTACCTGCAGATGTGCATGAAGGAATATGGTTGCTGTCCAAAATTTAAAAGGGGAGATAATT
>MJUT01012458.1:27882-38946 GCA_002080005.1 Gigantidas platifrons | reverse complement strand
TATACATAAAGTTACGGGAAAAACAATATAAGAACAAGCACAAGACAATAAATATACATAAAGTTATGGGAAAAACAATATAAGAACACACACAAGACAACAAATATACATAAAGTTACGGGAAAAACAATATAAGAACAAACACAGGACAACAAATATACATAAAGTTACGGGAAAAACAATATAAGAACAAACACAGGACAACAAATATACATAAAGTTACGGGAAAAACAATATGTTAATTAAAGTTAATGTCACTGTCGTATTTCAAGTTATTGACTTTGTGGAATTACATTAACAGTCATTTATTAAGATCGTAAATAAAATATGGAGGCCAGTGAGTATTCAGTTTGATTCTCTTTGTCCAGTATGTGTATAACGGAAAAAAAATGCTCTAAAAAGAAGATATAGAAAAGACCAGCGAATGGTTGGGATCCGGTGACATTGACGAGAAGTACAGTGACATAATATCAAATCATGAGGAATCGTTTAGAATCTTTAATATATTCATAAACTTGTTTGAAAATTCTAATGTTCTTCACACGTCAGTCCGTTACTGTCTTTGTCAGTAAGTTGACATAAATTCTTAAGGGAGTCCGAATTAAGTTCGTGTTCAATACATTGCAATTATCGGTTTAACGTGGACAATCGAAAAAGAAATGGAATGTGTTTTCGTGTGAAGCTTCACAGCTGCATGCTGTGTCAGCTCTAAAATTGACTTTATACAAATTAAATTGAGAAACGACACAGAGCATCGCATCTGAGTTTGTATGATATCTAAATTTTGTTGTCCTTCGGAAAAATATTTTGATGCTGTTTGGTTTGTTACTTGATTGTCTTTACGGAGAGCAGTTTTAAATTTTAAGATTGAATTCTGATTATACGTCTGGTTAAATAGAGTTTATTTCATACTCTCACTGTTGAATGCATAAAAGATTCATTAGTAATCAAAAACATGTAAAAGGTGATTATTGGAACTGGGCCATTTCTAACTGGAGAAATGGTAGTAAATATTGTATAATTATACATTCAGATATAACATGATTTGTTGAGAAGACATTTATATAACAAAGTGGAGTAATGTGTATATCATCGTAAACATTGAAGAGAATATTAATAAGTTGAATCTGTGTTTATTTTTCTTTATTGATGAACCACTTGACAGATGTAATTCAATGGTATTAGCTTCAAAGATCTGGTCTTATTTGTGAAACATGTTCCTTAATAACTCAAAGGTGTCATTTACTTGAATTTGAGACACAAATTGATTTGCACAAGTGAGTTTTTCAATATATCGCTAAATTCTGTATCATCATTCGTCACATTATAAACAACTTCACTCACAGTTCCATGCGCTCACCGTCTACGTCCGCTCTCATCACGCAATGAAATAAACAAAAATAAATCAAAAATCAACATGCATAGTAAAACAACAGAAAACTAATGATAAATATTAATATGTATTGGACAAAAATCTTACATACATGTATTGACTTGAGAAGCTATCTAATTGTGACAATTGTTTAAAACTGATGAGTGGATATAAATAATGCACAGCATCAAACTGTCTAAAACAAATATAGCAAAATAAAATAAAAAAAGAAGAAATATGTCAGGAAAATAATTAGACGAAAGCAGGAAAAAAAACCTGGGTCCAACAGTTGTGTGGTTCACAAAATAAACTTTCTAATCAAAGTTGTGTACATGTACATATTTTTTAAGTCATAGTCGGTTCATTGGTCAAAATATGTCTACCAATTTACCAGACTACATATAGGTACCATAGTTAACCCTATAATAACAGCTTGATCAACAAAATCCTATATTTATTAAGGAAAACATACAATAAATAGGAATAAACATTTGTTGCAGAAATTTTTGAAAAATAAATTTGCGTCATTGTGACAGTCATAACAGTACTTATGTTATAAAAAGGTATTATAATAAAATGTTATACTTCATATTTCATTTTTATATCAAAACAATGATTGAAAACGTATTTATCAAATGGAAAGACACAATGTTAACATTTATGTAAAAAAACAAACTGTGAAATGATAAAAATCGTAAAATTGAAATGGATCTTCTTTATTTCATTTTGTTTGTATCATTGTGTAAATATATATGGGGCATTATCAAAATACACGCACTTTTTCCTGTCCATATTTTGGTGACATCAAATATTTTCGTTCCCGTTTTGCTTTAGCCTATTAGTTTTTCCTACATTACAATGACATATTCACATAATATGCAGTCGGGAAAACCACCATGAAGCAAAATATTTCTAGATATGTAGCACCCCCTAATACCTTTCAGTCCGTGGTGTTACCAACATAAAATTATTCTTTTTAGGAAAATGAAAAATATTTTTTGTGAAAAAAGTGGTTACATACATAATATACAGGGAAATTATGCATAATGTAAGATATTTTCTTTGGAGCTCTAGTTTTTTTTTCACAATATTTGGATATGTAGTTGTGGAGTCCCATTTAAGCTGCATTATGAAACAAACAAGTTTTCATAATTGTATTTTGTTTCACTTTATATAAAGAAAATATGACTTATACATAGTTATCAAAGTCAACTTTATTCAACTATAATATAATTTACTTCAATTATGTCATTTATCCTTTTTATGAAACAATTTACATGAGGTAACACCATTGATAAGAGGCAACACCACAGATGACAAAAGTAACACCAGGGACATCTTCATGAATGTAAACATTTAATTCAAGAAAAAAACACAACTATCAACCTATATGTGTTGTTTTCTTATTGTTTTCAGTACAATATTCAGTTTTTCAACATATTGGTTTAATGCATGAGCAATATCAGTTTTGTCCATGGTGTTATGAAGCCATGTCCATGGTGTTATGAAGATATGTCCCTGGTGTTACCAGGTCTAAAAAGTATACTCCCACCAGCTTGTTAAACTATGTCTTATATATAAATGACGATGTCTGAGCAATTTTTCTGCATAGGTTAAAGAGCATTATTATGTTCTGAATATTACTGTTTATGAAATAATGTGTTTATTCACAATTTTAATGCTAAATGTCTGTGGTGTTACACAATCTTTATGGTAACACCACAGAAAACAGGTAAGTATTTTCATGATAAAAGGAAAATAATGTCTCCCTGGCGATATTTTATATGTGTATATCCAGTGAAGAATACCAAATGCAATGTATTGTGTATTTTTACATTTTGTTCAATTCTAACAAAAAGAAGTAGTGAGATGTACACCATAGACATAAAATTTATATACTATGCCAATCGCACGTACATTTTCGGCTCTACATTAGTTTATGGATCACTTTTGATTTTGTCGTCTGCACATGTCATGAAACAGGAAATAAGCAACGGGAGAAACTATTTTTGCTTCAAATATGACAAGACAGATAACTCTTACCAGCCTCAATAGGAAGGGTAACACCACAGACATGAAAATCTATAACAGCAGGTTTTTTTCTAATTTTCTTTTTAAATTTCAATATACCCGGTATATCGAGCAAAAATAATGTTGTTCTATTAGAATTTTAGGAATAGTTCAAAAATAATATAAAGATCGAATAAAATCATTACATCTGAATAGTACAATTGACCAAAAGAAAGTCATTCTGGAAAAATAACACGTAACACCAAGAACAAAACAGGTCTTCGTGTAGCAAGTATAAATTCGCCATTGGACCAATCTGAATTTAGATGGTAAAACTACAGAGAGCTGATGTACCTTCATGCAAAACATGTTTTCTCCAATCAGTTTGGTTGATATTTGTCTTTTAATTGCGTAATAACAGAAAAGTGCGTGTTTTTTTATAATGACCCATATAAGTATGTATTAAATAAAACTGATGTTATAGAAAAAATTGTAAATTTATGATGCATGGACGGAGAACTATATAGAAAATTACTAGTGTACAATGTTAATATACTAAAAGAGAAGAAATAGAGTATAGACAACAAGCGATACTTATAATACGGGCAGTGTTATGGAGGTATTTTAGAGTACAGACAACAAGTGATACTTATAATACGGGCAGTGTTATGGAGGTATTTAGAGTAGACAACAAGCGATACTTATAATACGGGCAATGTTATGGAGGTATTTTAGAGTACAGACAACAAGCGATACTTATAATACGGGCAATGTTATGGAGGTATTTTAGAGTACAGACAACAAGTGATACTTATAATACGGGCAATGTTATGGAGGTATTTTAGAGTACAGACAACAAGCGATACTTATAATACGGGCAGTGTTATGGAGGTATTTTAGAGTACAGACAACAAGTGATACTTATAATACGGGCAATGCTATGGAGATATTTTAGAAGGATGAGTGATATCTAATTACTTTGTGTATTTAGAGAATGCAGCTGGCGGGTCAAAAGTGTATGTATATATAAGCTTTACTCATATTGCGAAGTTTAAGTCTAACATAATCTTGATGTTTATCTGAAAATGTCAAGATAAGCCAGAACTGCCAATGGTGGTCATGCAGTGGTCAGAACATGTAACAAGCACGGATACCACAATTAGCAAACTCTTCTGATAAATAGATAATACTGGTTATATACACACATATATTATTTTTGCAAGATGATAAGATCAAAGCTTCCAGGAAACAAGTTAATTTAAACCATAATGTGTTGTCTTCTTTATTTTCAAGGTTATTTATTCAGATTTAATTTCAGACTCTATGGTAATTTTATACTAAGTTGAATAACTCACTATCAAACGTACTTAAAACATATTAATCATTTAGATTCAGAAATTATACTTATTACCCCATAAAAATTATACAGAGAAAAATGGAAAATACGTTTTTTTTGTATATTACCCGATTTATGTAGAGTAAGTTTTTTTTCTTCATTTTTTTTTTAAAACACCAAAATTCAATCAAATCAATAATTTTTCAGAATTATCTCCCCTTATTGATCAACTTTCAAATAATTTTGATCTGAAAATACCCCTCATAAACACGACATTCATTACATAGAGCTATCTAGATTCTAAAACACGTGTAATGGACAATATTTTACTACAAAGTGTAACTGTTTGTATTCCTGTTACATAGAAGTTAGTTATATGCTCTAAATACGTCATAGATATATTTGTCTTTTGGATTATACATTGTAAGTACGTTTCTTTTCTTTTGTTTTAATAGAAGATCCTGAATATTCGACGTTATATGATTCTTAATTCAAACAAAAGACATTCCATTTCCATACATTTTGTCATATTACTACTAGTTAATGTCATTTCTCCTACAAAATGTATTGTATTTAGTTATGACTATAACATCATTTTCATAGTCCATTAAGTCATTATGCCGTTAGAGCATCTTTACATTATTTGAAAACATTTCTTTAATTAACCTTTTATTTCTGTTATCTTGTGGAACACACTCTGACCATGGAATAATCATATTCAATATACTCGTCAAAATAAATAGCTCAGAATCCATCAAAATCCCTTAAATAATCTTTTTTCATTTCATTTTTTTGTAGAAGTGAAATGTAAAGGGAAATATCATTAGTTCACACCATTAAACGTTATATAGTCAGTATTTAAGGTCCATGTAAATAAAAATATTCATGAAGAAGGATCACCTAGTATATCATAACGGTTATTATATTACACGAGATATTTTTCTTATTCAAGGGGAGCTACCCATGAATAAAATATAATAAATAAAATGAAAAACAAAAAATACCACACCGTCGGAACATTTCTAAAAATACCACACTGTCGGAACATTTCTAAAAATACCACACTGTCGGAACATTTCTAAAAATACCACACTGTCGGAACATTTCTAAAAATATCACACTGTCGGAACATTTATAAAAATAACACAATGTCCGAACATTTCTGAAAAATACCACACTGTCGGAACATTTCTAAAAAATACCACACTGTCGGAACATTTCTAAAAAATACCACACTGTCGGAACATTTCTAAAAATACCACAATGTCGGAACATTTCTAAAAAATACCACACTGTCGGAACATTTCTAAAAATACCACTCTGTCGGAACATTTCTAAAAATACCACTCGGTCGGAACATTTCTAAAAAATACCACACTGTCCGAACATTTCCAAAATCCAATAGTTAATTCGTAGAAAGAGACAAAATTGATACCTCTAACACACTTATACATGACCACTAACTCTACTGGCTTGAACCAGGCAGAACTGATACCTCTAACACACTTATACATGACCGCTAACTCTACTGGCTTGTACCAGGCAGAACTGATACCTCTAACACACTTATACATGACCACTAACTCTACTGGCTTGAACCAGGCAGAACTGATACCTCTAACACACTTATACATGACCACTCACTCTACTGGCTTGAACCAGGCAGAACTGATACCTCTAACACACTTATACATGACCACTCACTCTACTGGCTTGAACCAGGCAGAACTGATACCTCTAACACACTTATACATGACCACTCACTCTACTGGCTTGAACCAGGTAGAACTGATACCTCTAACACACTTATACATGACCGCTCAAGTTCATGGTTTTGGTACAGGCACTTCATTAATTGTGGGTAGACATGTCGCTCCACTCGGACATATTATTCTGATTCAGAGCCAACCAGTCTTTGCTCTTTCCCTGAATGCTGCGTGTTTAGCGGTGTAGCACACAATTCATAGTCTTTGATATATACACGACCGGCGTTTAACCATGCAGGATCAACTTCACTCTAGGCGAATTAAATATTGAATACAATCGTAATATAGTATGGTATGGAGCATGAATGTACTGATTTAATTGTTAGTTGGGCCTACTAGTTCTACCAGCAGATTGTCTATATTTTTAGCAAAGAAAATCTGTCTCAAAGAGTCATTAATAGCTACAGTCAAGACTAAATTGAGAAGAATAATTTACGATAATGGAGAGTATAGGAGCATGATCAGCCGTGAGTTACCGACGATGTATTAAAACAAGACTTTTTATTTTCCCACGGGCATATACCCACCCCATAATGGTACCTACATGTACATTATTTATTGTAAAAACGTAGCAGAAATAATACTCAGCTGATACTAAACAACAATCAATCACACCTCCTAAAAACAACCAAACGGGACATCCTTGAGGTATTAAAAATATGACGCTTTTACTCTGCCAATACAATCAGATATCCATAGACCAATTATAGTACCACATTTTACCTACTTGACTGGATTTTGTTTGTTTGTTTCCTAACTTGACCCCTTATATTAAGTACTGCTCACTTAACGTTTAGCACCACTCAATCCATCAATCATAAAGTCACCAGATGAATTGACGAATCGTCCCGTCTACCATATACTGTGGCTACTGAAAACATGATTAACTGTGACCCGGGCAACCTAACGGGTCAGGGTGATATTCTAAGGACATAAAGTAATCTGTCTCTGCAGTTTAAAGTTTTTCTTACGCCATAAACCATTCTGTCGAATTTATGACACGGCATCAAAGGAAAAAGCAGGTCTGAACTTAAAACCAACTCACAGGTAACACCCCACAGTTATTATAGTAAGGTAACACCCTGTGGTCGTTATGACAAGGTCAATTAGCGGACACCAAATGTACAAAATCTCACATTGCATCAAGTTTGGTTTTACATGTTTACATGGTAGAGTTGCTTCAGCAGAGAGAATATTTGTGTATTACAAAGACTCACTGAAACAAGATTTGGAATCTTTTCAGAGAGGAAAACAAATATAAATAAATGAAAATTATAATAATACGGTCAAAACCTGTTTGGGATTACTTAATTAATCATAAATGTTTAATTGGATAAACACAAGCCAAGGTTTTAAAGGCATATTTCAAGAACTAAAAGGAGATCAGGATCTTTGACATCGATTAAGGACAGCTGAACGTAGTTCATGAAGCACTTTTTAAAACAGTTTAATAATTTAGAAAAGCGTGAATAATTTATAAGAGAGAAAATATAGAATGACAACCCCTAAATTTAGTTTGTATTTTATAGATTAAAAAAATTAACAAAGATAAAATTTTCTCCTTAAGTCTATAAATATTCTGTCTGACCGACCCTAGTAAATTTTTCATTAATTGAGATTTCTGGTTATGAGAACTTGGTTTCACATCATTAATTTCAGTTTAAGAACGAAGATAAATGACAACTTACACAACATTTGAAATGGGAAATGTTCAATTACTTTGTAATGGCGTGTCCCCAGACAGTTTATTGTAACGTTTAAAAGGTGAGTCTTAGGTGAGCTGTCTTTGTTCAGCTATATTACAATTAGATCAAGATCAGCTCCCCCTAACAAGCGGATCGTATTACTACCGTTAGGTACTTGAGGTGGGGAAGCAACCACACGAGTATAAACATTACAATTTCCTGAAAAATATGTAAATTATATTTATAATTTTACCAATAAATCTGTAATACTCCAATTATCATATGACTGGCAGGGCCGGCATTAGGAGGTGTGGGCCCAATGTACTTGAACAGTGGAGAGTAGATAATTCCAGCGCGAGGCTCGTTAAGCGCGCTCCCAATTGGAAGCAACTGGTTCAATTGGAACCGACCCTGTGTATGAGTTAATATTATAAATCCTTCAATTGATATTCTGTTTAAGACGTGTCGGACATCTTTACTATAAATACTTTAATACTTTGTCAAGTTAATTCAAACACAATGCTAGAGACGTAGCAATATTGATGTAAAAACACACTTGGGTACAGTTCCTTCTGAGCCCCTCTCTCTTTAAAGAAAAGAAAGAATATCTGAATGACAGATTATACAAATCACAAATGCTATAATTAAGGATTATTTTTGACACAAAAACATACGACATTCGTTTATCGTTGGAGAAAGATACTTGTATTTCCCATTCAGAATATTTCATTTAATTAAAATTTCCACCAAGAATGTACTACATGATGATAATGTAGGACTTCACTAGAGACTCGTGAACAATGATTATTAATGTAGGACTTCACTAGAGACTCGTGAACAATGATTATTAACGTAGGACTTCACTAGAGACTCGTGAACAATGATTATTAATGTAGGACTTCACTAGAGACTCGTGAACAATGATTATTAATGTAGGACTTCACTAGAGACTCGTGAACAATGATTATTAATGTACAGTCCGAATTCAACCAAGTGTATGGGTTTTTGATAGAACAATACATTGTACTTTATTCGTTTTTCCGTAGAATCATATGCTTAACACGTTGAAGGCGATTCAGAATTTGGTAGAAATAGAAGAAGAAGTAACTATGTCCAAACCATCCAGTAAGTA
Organism: Gigantidas platifrons; assembly: GCA_002080005.1. Taxonomy (NCBI): domain Eukaryota; kingdom Metazoa; phylum Mollusca; class Bivalvia; order Mytilida; family Modiolidae; genus Gigantidas; species Gigantidas platifrons. The sequence goes on along the minus strand of MJUT01012458.1, from coordinate 29,645 downwards.
ATTTGTGAGAGTCGTAATGTAAAAGGTTAATGGGCGACAGTGCCGTCAATAAGTTGCAAAAAATACATACAATGCTTAACAAAGAAAGATAACTCCATATTATCAGTGTCGAGTTAAAAATACTCCCAAAGATACAAATATCAATTTAGCACACTGGATACGCACATGTCTATATTTAACTTTCTCTGTAATGTTGGATACTAAACTGCAGATGAATTAAATATAAATCCCAAATACTGATGAGCAGAAATAAAATTAAACGCAAAGTGTTTGAACAGACATGGAAAGCCAGGGATTGCCAAAACTGGACAAAGAGAGACAACTGCGTTGAACACATGGTATATATCGTCAGATAAGGTAGCACAACAGTCTGATCTTTTTCACTCCAATCAAGAGTCTTTGAAGGTTCATATCTCAGCAAATACTTGATGGATTTTTAAAATTCAAGATTCATCTTGTAGCTAAAAAGTGACTTTATCTATTTAAATTAATTTATATAATATGCAGTCAATAATAAAAAAGTTATGGCTAATAAAATACAAAAAATGCACTGCATCAGCTTGGATAAAAATAGCATATTCATGTCAACTCCCACTGAAATTTTGTTTTCAGCCCTTTAATTAACCATACACAAGCTACAAAACCGTGTCTCAGATTTTTGATATATGCCTCCAATCCTTAAATAAACTATTTCATCTGTTGGATGCCAAAATCTTGTTTCCCCTTTGTTCTTTCAAGAACCATAAATTCCTTAAGAAACAAATTATCCAAAAACTGGGACACTGTTTTGTAGAAGTTATCCTTCTCAACAACATATATCAAATTCAAGTCTTTAGGGACACCCATAAAGGGGCTAATTTTCATTTAAGTTCATAATTTTCATGTAAATTAAACATGCAAAATTACTACAAAACTCTATATCCCACTTCTGGCCCCTGCCAATATGCAAGACCTTCAGATCCCACTGGGAACACCCCAGAAGTGACCTTACATCTTTAAGGTGTAATACCACTAAACATGGGTACCAGTCAAAAAGAACATATGGGAAAGTAGTACGTAAGCACAAACTGGATTCCTACATTGTTGGATAAAAAATAAACCCTATTAGATACTGCAAAATACTGAATGTCAGCAGAAACCTACAGATTTTAGGATAATTTTAACCCCATATTTGATGTCCTTGTGGTTTAAAATAAAAAAAATGATGGCATTGGAAGGAAACCACCTGAATTTGTGTTAAATCGAAAGTGAAAGTAGGATTTTTGACGGTAGACATCTTCGGACTGTNAACTTTTATTGAGTTTTACAAATTATATTGATCATAATTATGATTACTTTAAACAAAACACCATCACCTCATGAAAAGTAAACAGTTTTTGAACTATAATGCAATTTTAATTGTCTACCTGAATCACATTTTCGCATGCACGCCCAGAGTGATACTTGCTGCTTCAAGGAACGCCGGACTTTCTACACTTACATGTTTTGTTCATGCATGTTCCCTTGCATTTACATCTTTTGCTTGCAAGAGAAAAACTTGCTTTGTTTTGCAGCAGCATGCAGAGAAATTTCTTTTTTTTTCCAATGCGAAGTTTCAACTTTACGTGTCAAAAGTTCTATATCACCCATATCATTATAAAATGAATTTAACACACCGAATTCACATGATAATTTGCACAAACTTGCATCTTTAGTTTACCAATAATATCATCAACCCTACACAATAATCGTGGTAGATCACCAAATCAAATAAGTTTTATTTA
>MJUT01012458.1:14442-27292 GCA_002080005.1 Gigantidas platifrons | reverse complement strand
ATGACAGTAGGATTTTTTAAAAACATTTATATATATATATGAACTTTCAAAAACTGCAATAAAAAAAATTCATTAAAAAATCATAATTAGACTGTTGTGCTACCTTAAGCTAACACATTTACATATTATTTTTTTAGCCATTTATGATTTTGATATTCGTTGTTGTCTTGTTTGCAGCTTTGAATCTTGATAAAGTTGAGGCCAAATTTTCTCGTTACCTAAGAAAACACTTATAATTACAGCTGTTTTTAAAACTTGGTGTCAACAATTACATACATGTTTACAATGTACCTGTATTCGCATCTTCCTATGGAGTATCACTACTGGATTCCTAAATTACACAAGTGTCCTTTCAAGCAGCGCTATATTGCTGGGTCTGCTAAATGCTCCAAATTATTAACATGTATTCTGTCGGCGGTCAAAACCGGGCTTCAGCGTTACTGTGACACTAGCTACCCTAGGGGTGGTGTGAATCAGATATGGATACTGAATAACTCTAAAGATATGTTAAGAGTACATGCAATCTAGGTCCCTCCCCTTCTGCAATATCATTAAAACATTTGACTTCTTTACCCTCTACACAACTATTCTTCACTCTAAGCTGAAGGACAAATTAAGGGAATTGATCCAACTGTGTTTCATAAAGAAGAATGGCCAACGTATAGATACAAATACCTTGTGCTAGGAAGGGACAGATATTATTTAAAAAAAACACTCTGAATCAACCAAAAAGTTCTCTGAAACTGATATTATCAACATGCTCGAGTTTTTGATTGACAACATATTTGTTATCTTTGGTGTGTGTGTTTTTCAACAGACAGTAGGCATACCTATGGGTACAAACTGTGTTCCTCTTCTCGCCGACTTGTTCCTTTATTCGTATGAGACAGACTTCATACAGGGGCTTCTCAAGAAAAACCAAAAGAAACTAGCCTGATCCTTTCATTTCATGTTCCGCTATATAGATGATGTCCTTTCATTAAATAATTCTAGGTTTGGTGATTTCGTTGATCGCATCTATTCCATTGAGCTTGAAATAAAGGATACCACAGATACAGATACGTCTGCTTCATACCTTGACCTACACCTCGAAATTAACAGTGAGGGGCGATTAAGAACGAAACTTTACGACAAAAGAGATGATTTCAAATTTCCCATTGTGAACTTTCCATTCATATGTAGCAACATTCCAACACCACCTGCATATGGAGTATATATCTTGAGAAGTTAACCAGAAGTGCTATGTGTAAAAATGCAAAATAAACGTTAATAAAATTAAAAAAAAATAAAATCCAGTGATAAATCATCAATGAGGAAAGGGCGAGCATTTCTAACGACAAGCGGAACATATTCCTGGTGATTTGTGACACAGATATTCCGTAACGGGAAACCAAATCATGGTGGCGAACGTAAAACGTTCGAAGTGATGACTTCAACTTAACCAATAGGAGCCTTTGGTTCAGGAGCTTCCTTATTAGCAGCACCCCTCCAGATTATAATAGTTATAAAGACTTACATTCATTGTAGTATTAAGATATAAAGTATAGTATCTACAAAAGAAGCTGGTTTAAACAGCTGTATTGCTTGTATGTTTAGTTATATGATATCTTACGAACACATATAAAAAATAGCCTGGTTCCAATAGACTGAAATATAATAATCTGCGATGGTCCTTACATGCCAAATATCTGGATTTATATAAAGCTGGAATACATTATCTATTTGGAAAAACATAGACCGCCTTTTCTTAAAAGTTCATTACAGATGCTACATAATGTTGTCTTGTGTTTTAAATAGAATGTAGTCATTAGCTTGTGATGTTGTTGTACACATTTTAATATACGACTACCAAGGTCTATTTCCCTCTGGGATATGTAACATTAGCTGATATTAGATATCCCGTTTCGGTCCATTGATTTACTTGTTCTCACAAACTTTAGGATTATTTCCCTTCTTTTGACTGTGGGGGTACCTTATCAAGGTTATTCTAGAAGTGAATGATGTGCACTAATTTGTATCTCTACGGTTTTTAAAAGGTTTAACATTAATTAAGCACGACTCGGCACCTACGTTCACTATTGCTTGGACACACAATTTCTTCTGAATGGGAACATGACAGACTTTTAGTCAACAGAAAGTTATATCCTCTGACATTAGGCTTTTACATTTGATATGCAATATTATCTAAGATGATCATCGCTGTAACGAATGAACAAATATTTGTATTATTATATTTTCAAAGCCCTTTCAATGGAATTTCAGAAGCTTTTTAAAAAGATGATTTCTACCATGTGCATTCGAGAAATGAAAAAAGGTATATCTGTTATTAATATAAATTTCACAGTAACCCAGGGTGTTAAATTTAATTAGGTGTTGTTTAAAATTTATTGAGGCAAGTAGAATTTACTTGTGAACTGTTTGTTTCTAATGACTGATGATACGTATGATAAATCATCTGCGACTCATTGTATCTTTATTGGTATCAGTAATTTTGTATGACCTCCTGCAAATCGATGAAGGGAAATGAGATAACTCAAATTTTTGTATGAAATATTATTGATAATCCATCTAGGAGAAAGAAATTCCTAGAGAGCGTTCAGCTGCCATCTATTTTCACTGGAAAGTAAAAGACTGTAAAAAATATGTTTTTTTTTTGTTTTTTTTTTAATGTAATCAGTCCCATATCCCCAGTATTTTGAATTGGCGATTACTTATACATTTCAGTTTAATAAAAAATAAATTGTGGCGTCCTCTTGGTTAATTGGATGTCATCACTTCGAACGTTTAACAGTCGCCATCCATGGCTTGGTTGACCGTTATGGAATATCTGTATCACAAATGATCACGGATATGTTCTATTTGACACGACCGTGTACGTTCCTCCATGACTTATCTGTCAGATAAGTTTGTTCTATTTGACACGACCGTGTACGTTCCTCCATGACTTATCTGTCAGATAAGTTTGTTCTATTTGACACGACCGTGTACGTTCCTCCATGACTTATCTGTCAGATAAGTTATCACCGGGGGTTTGTAACTAGAGTAATACAAGAGTACCACTGGTGGAGCAGGAACAGCTTACCCTTCCGGAGCACCTGAGTTCACTCCCGGATTTTAGTGAGGTTCGTGTTACTCGATCTTTAGTTTTATTTGTCTGTTTTATAGATCGATGTTTGTCATTTTGTACTTTGTCTTTTGGCCATTATGTTGTCTGTTCTTCTACGATTTACGAATTCTGATTACCCTTTTGGTATCTAATTCTGATTACCCTTTTGGTATCTAATTCTGATTACACCTTTTGGTATCTAATTCTGATTACTCTTTTGGTATCTAATTCTGATTACCCTTTTGGTATCTAATTCTGATTACCCTTTTGGTATCTAATTCTGATTACCCTTTTGGTATCTAATTCTGATTACCCTTTTGGTATCTAATTCTGATTACACCTTTTGGTATCTAATTCTGATTACCCTTTTGGTATCTAATTCTGATTACCCTTTTGGTATCTAATTCTGATTACCCTTTTGGTATCTAATTCTGATTACCCTTTTGGTATCTAATTCTGATTACCCTTTTGGTATCTTCAAACTCTTCTTTGTGCTAGTTCTGGGACACGGGTGTATCGTCGTATGATACTTTGCCTAATATTAACTTCATGTAGAATAATATTAAGATGAGCAGAAACCTGACTTAGCGATAATAACAGTTCCTGTGAAATAGCCATTCATTTTATAAAGTTGTTAAAGAAATTCGTAGACTATCTATCATAAAACTACGTCGAAACGTTATTTGTTTTAACCCTTTCTCATCACAGTAATATATAGTTAGTTCATCCCACAAAACATATATAAATGTTAAATTAGAGTTGTCTCCCATTGATCCAATGTTAATCTGAAATTGTATCGTCATGAGCTAAAAAGAAAACAAGAGGGTACTATATTCACCTGAGAAATATAGTCAATCATGTGTTTTCTTATGTACAACAGTGTACAATATACAAACTTTTGACTAAATTATATATTTAGTCCTGCACTGGGTCGTTGAAACAATAACTTGCTCTCATTCTATTTCAACATTATTGCAATTAACATGGATTGTGAATCTGGCATAAATTATAATAATATATTCCTTCCTTATATAGTCTTTTCTTAACATATAACATTGACAATTAAAAATTTTGCAGATTACAGAATGACCTAGTTTTGTATTGCTGATTTAAAAATAATTTGCATATACATGTACAAACAAATGTATTTGATATATTATGAATGTATTATACATATTTTTAGTAGTGATTTCTGGTTTATTTTCAGTGCTTAAAGGCATATAAGCTTTCAGAATTGATTTTTTTTTGTTTATATTAAAAGTTGCCAATATTCGATGTTTTATACTAATAAAATGTTCTGAACAAGAAGCCAGGTTTAAAAAATATGCTATAATGTCGTAATTAATGAAAAGAATTCGAGTGTCTGTTGATGAAATCGCCATTAACAAACCTAATTATAAGCCGGCTTCTTTTCCGAAGTTTACCGGACACTGATAACTGCTATAAATAACCAGAAAACGTGTTGCAGGTAAATATTGGTTAGAATTAATATAATTTAAGAAATATATCTATGAAATTAGATCCCGGGGTAATCAGTTAATATTATATAATGGTATTAAGAATGACACTTAAAATCGTAAATACGTGATGAAATCAATAAAAACAAACTCAAACATATTGTATGACATGTGCTTTTTCCTCAGCCCACAATTTCGCACATGCGCAAACGCTTTACCGAATGAGGTCATTAATCGTCATATGATTATATTCATGAATGTATGAATATTGATCAATATTGTGCCGGGTAAACATTGGAGTCTTGACTGGATGCAAGAAAATCAAACAGCGACGTATTTCCTTCGTTCTAGGCTATTTACGTATGATATTATGAAAAATTTCAACTGCAATTAGTATTAAACATCGAATATTGGCAACTTTTAATATAAAAAAAAATTATTCTGACAGCTTGTATACCTTTAAAGTCAGAAACAGACTGATGTTTTTCTTCTGTAAATATTGAAATATACGGTAGAATATCCTACTGTAACTGTGAGATGTAGAACAGCAAAAAAAAGAACTTCTCCTTTATGCTTACTTTGTTTTTAAATGTATAGTTAGATATTATCTCGTGTTCATTTACATCCAAACTGCATCGGTGGTGTAATGGTTAGCGTGCTCGCCTAGAGTGCAACAGATCGTGGGTTCGTGCCCCGATCAAGTCAAACCAAAGACTTTAAGCTTGTATTTGCTGCTTCTTCGCTAAGCACGCAGCGTTAAGGAGAAAGAGCAAAAACTGGTTAACTCGAAATCAGGATAATGTGAGAGTGTAGCGATATGTCTATCCGCGGATAAGATAAGATAAGATAAGAAAACTTTATTTTGATTCGGCACATAATAAAACAGTACAACATATCATGGACTGTTGTTTCGGTGAGCTAGCATTATAAATATCCAACTTTTCCTGTTGGTCTAGTACAAAGCGAACCTCATCATCATCTCATTGGTAGTTAACTTGTTCTCGCTGTGATATGGCTGAAAGATAACTATCGTTTACTTACTAAAATTATCTTCTTTGTTCAAGTTAGAAGTCTTAGTAATTTTGAAATGGGATTATGTGGACTCTAATTAATCTCGTACTAACCCTGGATAAGAGATCTATTGTAAGACAGGGAACCTTAGTTATTTTTGTTTACCTAGGCATCTAATGTGTTTGGTTAACAGGCAAGTCAAACAATAAAGTATTTATGTTATTAAAAAAACAACAAAAAAGTCTTAGTAAAATTAGAGTTATCTCTCTTTGTTCAAGTTTACGTCTTAGTAAAATAAGAGTTATCTCTCTTTGTTCATTGCTCAAGTTGAATTCTTAGGATAATCGAATTTATAGTTTATCCTGTGTGACAACACAACTGAACTGAGGCTTTATCCTTTGGAAAAAGACATAAGATCCCTAAAAACATTTCTGGAATGCAGTTTTTCTGAAAATGAAGTAAAACGTGTTTCAACTGACTACACTTCTTCAGAGCCCCTTGAAGAATATATATGGCATGTCTGGTGACTTCAAATGAAGTACCACCCTCCCAGGGGATGTGCCGGGAGTAGAATAGGCACCAGGTTTCTCCATCCTAGAGGCACTAGTCCTCTAAAAGGGGTAAATCCCACGGGAACCCCGGGATATAGAAATGGGACCGAGAGCTTCTTCGGCTTGAAGGGGCGTCCGTCGGTTGTGTGGGATGTATACATTCACAACCAACTCGTCCTTCGGATGAGACGTAAATAAAACCGAGGTCCCGTGTTGAGAGATTGCCACCCTCTTCGCACGTTAAAAAACCCAGTGTAACAGCTCATTATGAGCATTATGCTCATGATGAGTGGTCCATAGGAGACCTGTTGCACTGGATAAATTATCCGTCCCTACCCATCACCTTTCCTTGTTTCGAGTCCCGTGGTATTATTCTCGTCCTGAATATATCTGGACGTTAAGCATCAATCAATCAATCAATCAATCAATCAATCAATCAATCAATCAATCAATCAATCAATCAATCAATCAATCAATCAATCAATCAATCAATCAATCAATCAATCAATCAATCAATCAATCAATCAATCAATCAATCAATCAATCAATCAATCAATCAATCAATCAATCATATGAAGTATCGCAGCCGCAAATGATAATGTTTACCAGTTGCTTGTCCATGGTCGGTGGTTCTCTCTGTGTACTCTGGCTTCCTCCACCACTAAAACTGGTCGCCATGATATAGCTGAAATATTGCTGAAAGTGGCGTTAAACACCAACATTCAATTTCAAATCAAGTAAGGGCCCGGGTGGCTCAATGAGTTAGGTAGTTGGATTACCTAACAACTCATACAAGCCTATCACCAATATGGCGTGGGTTCGCGCCCGGCTTTGTAAATTATAAAAAGGGTGCACTCGACTGAAAGTGGCGTTAAACACAATAAATCAAATCAATCAAATGAAGTAGCTTTGAGAAAAAAGTTTAAAAAAAAAACTATCTCAGCCAATGAGAGACCGGTTAAGCCATGTTGGATTTTGAATCGCTCTGAAAAACAACTTCTTAAGGACCTCTAGAGGACTATTTCTGTCAAGTCTGCTGACTTTACACACAGTTGTTCTGGAGAATAAGTAGAAAATATCTCGGCCAATCAGAGGCCAGGACAGCCATCTTTGATTTTTAATCGCTTCAAAAAATACAAGACTTCTTTATGACCCCTAGAAGAACAACTGTGGGAAGTGTTGTAGCTTGGTATGCTGTGACTCGTCATCTGCAGTAATATTATGAAACATCTAGAACAACACTCCATCTTGACAGATGCACAACATGGATTTAGAAAAGAGAGATCATGCGAGTCTCAATTAATACTCACCATCCAAGATCTAGCAAAAAATATCGACAACAAAGGGCAGATTGACCTTATCCTGCTAGACTTCTCAAAAGCCTTTGACAAGGTTCTACATGATGAACTCCTCTATAAAATCGATCATTATGGCATCAGAGGACCAGCTTTATTCTGGCTGAGAGACTTCCTATAAAACAGACAACAACTTGTACTTCTAGAAGGAGAGTCATCAGATACTGCACCCGTGCAGTCAGGAGTACCACAAGGTAGTGTACGTACTGGGGCCTCTCATGTTTTTGCTCTTCATAAATGATCTACCAGAGTAAGTATGTATCTTCATCTAAAGTTCGACTCTTTGCGGATGATTGCGTATTATACCATCAAATACGGAATGATGATGATGTAAACTCCCTTCAAAAAGATCTTGATGGACTTCAACAATGGGAGTCAGATTGGCAGATGGAGTTTCATCCCCAGAAATGCCAACTACTCAGGGTAACAACAAAGAGGACTCCAATAAAAGCCAACTATAGCATTCATGGCCACATTTTAGATGAAGTCGATTCGGCAAAATACCTGGGCGTCACCATCCATAAAACCTTGTTGCGGAAAAAGGCTAATTCGACCAGAGCCTTCCTGCAGAGAAATATTGCAAAATGTCCAAGCTCGACTAAAGCGTTATGCTATCAGACGCTTGTACGTCCATTAATGGAATACTCGAGTACCATCTGGGATCCTGCAACCAAAGACAACATCCAAAAACTTGAAGCTATTCAGCGGAGATCAGCTCGCTTCGTTCTCAATGACTATGGAAGAACTAGCAGTGTGACAACTATGCTACAGTCATTAAATTGGGACACACTACAAGAAAGGAGGGCTCGATGCAAAGCCATAATGTTTTACCGAATAGTGCATGGTCTAATTGCTATACCGCCTAGCACCTACCTTATCCCAGTAACATCGGATGAAAGACTAGGCCATAATGAACGCTATCTAGTACCATTTGCCAGGACTGAAACATATCAAATATCTTTCTTCCCGGACACTATACGGATCTGGAATGGACTATCACCACAGCTAGTGAGATGCACCACCCTTGAAGCATTCAGAAGGGAGGTGCAGTCTGTCCAGCTTCGCTAAACACCAACACCGTTTTTAACCTTTTTTTATTGGAGCACAACTGCACTATATATACCGCACGTTTCCGCACAGGTCGGTGTTTTACTCCCATGGAGAATATACATAAAGCAGTACGAAGATACTCCCCCGGGAGGAATGTACTTTTCCGCAAGAAGAAGAAGAAGAAGAAGAAGAAGAAGAAGAAGAAGAAGAAGAAGAAAAAGAAGAAGAAGAAGAAGAAGAAGAAGAAGAAAAAGAAAAAGAAGAAAAAGAAAAAGAAAAAGAAAAAGAAGAAGAAGAAGTTGCAAATGTAAAAAGTTTACGACATATGGACGGACAGACAGATGGACGCCGGGCACTTCCAACCAGAAAAGCTCAGATGAACGAAAAACCTTGATTTTCTTGCTTAGGTGTTTTATAGAGCCATATGATCACGGGAAAACAAATGATGTCATTGTTCACGAACTCGAGGTTTGCAATGCAGGAGAATGGTTTACTTGTAGTTTCTTAGACCATTACGGCTTAGCTTTATATTTTCAATCACAAATATATATATATATATATATATTCCTACTCTTTATTTGACAGAACATTTTCATCAAGTCCTATTTTAATAGCTCTATCAACCTTTCGATCTTGTACATTAATCTTTGCTTCAAACTCATTTTAAGAGGGAGACTGTCGTGGTCGTAATCGCATGGTGTGGTAGTTGGATTTACAACTATCTGTGCAATCAGAGCCTATCACCACTAAAGTTGTGAGTTCGAACTCCGTTCATGGCGAGGTATATTCAATACAACTTTATGTGATAAAGCTTGTCAGTGACTTGCGACAGATCGGTGGGTTTCTCCGGGTAATTCCGGTTTCCTCTACCAATAAAACTGACCGCCACGATATAACTGAAATATTGTTGAAAGTGGCGTAAAAAAACCATAAACCAACCTACCAACGAACCAACCATTTTAAGAGGTTTGAAATTGTTTCCAAGCACCAATCTGTGACTTTACCCTTCGATCTAACAAAACGGAACGTAAGGTAACTTGTGTAATCTCACAGTTCTATTGGCTGTAATTATAAGTAAGGGTATACTGTATTGTTTGGACTGTCTGTGTGAACACACGGTGAAACTTGAATCTAATATTCAGATTTTTTTTTCATTTTTAGTCTTTGTTAGTTTTTACATGTAACAGAGGAGACATAATTTGCAATTTGACACTAATTCAACATTTTGATGGATAAAAAAACATAATGATAACACCAATTGGTAATTTTCATAACCTGAAGTGTGCTGATCTCTCGGGAAAATAATTTATTATCAAAGGGATAAATATCTCATTAAATACTGGTTTAAATGTATTCAGTTGTAATTCAAATCTACCATATACAGTTTTATTACAAATATTGACATTGAAACATCTAAAAGGTCTTAGAGTATGAATATGAATGAAGATAGAAATAAATAAAATGAATGTTGAATGATATCATTATGATGGGCCTTTGATTCCCGTAAAATTCGTATGATGTCATCATGATGGGTCTTTGATTACCGTAAAATTCGCATTATGTCATCATGATGGGTCTTTGATTCCCGTAAAATTTGTATAAATGATGTCATCATGATACATTTTTGATTCCCGTATATTTTGGTCATATATTATGACGGCATCACAGTAAATCTTTTATTCCCGTAAATTTTGGTTCTTTGAGTATGATGTCATCATGAAAGATCTTTGATTCCCGTCAACTATGAGGACACATAATATTGATTGTCTATGAATTTCCATTTGATTCGTCCAAGTCATCTTCACTAGTTTGAGGGTCATCATCCTGGGAATGTTCATGTTTTCTACTATCTAACATTACTCGTACTGTAGCAAAATCTGTTGGATCAACAAGATCTAATGGACGCTCTCCTTCGTCTGTAATGATGGTCTTATCTGCTCCTTTTTCCAATAACAATCTGTACATAAAACAAATAGTCACACGTGTTACTTGGTGTATTTGTGATTGTAAATTCATAGTATTTTCACGTTCGTAACTCAACACACCAGATGGTACATCATACGGCAATTTATAAATACATTGAATATAAATTATATCAATTTATGAATCGTCATGGTTATTGAAAAATTGAATTATAATATTTTATGTCAAAACAATGCGAACAAAGAACAATGAATGTGAAAATGAAATAAGATAAATGTTATAGCGAAACTAGAAGTATAATTGTTTTATCAATAAAATATGTGCCAATCAAAGGAGGTAAAGAAGACAGAATAAGAATAGAAACTCGTCCACGCCATCATCTTCCTCATAACATACATGGTGTTTAAATCATATTTGTCAGTTACATGGCTAGAATACTAAATATCACATGTTAGGAGTTTATCCTTATCCCTCTGATAAAATCATAAGCTGTGTTTCAAAAACAACTCGCAAGGCCCGGGTGGCTCAATGAGTTAGGTAATTGGATTACCTAACAACTCATACAAGCCTATCACCAATACGGCCCGGCTTTGTAAATTACAAATACGGGTGCACTCGACTTGCAGCCGCAAGTGATAATGTTTACCAGTTGCTTGTCCATGGTCGGTGGTTCTCTCCGGCTTCTTCCACCACTAAAACTGGTCGCCATGATGTAGCTGAAATATTGCTGAAAGTGGTGTTAAGACACAAAAAATCAAATTCAAATCAATCAAAAACTACTTGCAAATTTCAAAATGTGCCAAAGACATATTCAGAAAAAGCTTAAGATATATATACACATGTAGATGATCAGAAGATGTAAATCGAAGGACAGACAATACAATGACCAACAGAGAAAGACCACAAGAACAAACAATAATCTACAGAACACTACACAGATTACAAAAGAAAGGACAGACAATACAATGACCAATAGAGAAAGACCGCAAGAACAAACAATAATCTACAAAACACGACACAGATTACAAAAGAAAGGACAGACAATACAATGACCAATAGAGAAAGAACACAGGAACAAACAATGATCTACAAAACACTACACAGATTACAAAAGAAAGGACAGACAATACAATGACCAATAGAGAAAGAACACAGGAACAAACAATAATCTACAAAACACTACACAGATTACAAAAGAAAGAACAGACAATACAATGACCAATAGAGAAAGAACACAGGAACAAACAATGATCTACAAAACACTACACAGATTACAAAAGATTGTACAAAATGAAACCTCCTGAAAACCAAGAGGAACTCAAGTGCTCCGGAAGGGTAGGTCGTTTCTGCTCCACTAGTGGCAAAAGTCGTGTTACTCTAGTAACAAAGTCGGTAATAAGTCATGAATGGAGAAAGAACCGGACTGTGATTACGACAAACGGAACAAATATCACATAAAATAGTTGGTCATATCATGGAGGTAATATAGATATAATCCATGGTCATATATATATGGCTTTGAAAATGTATTTACCCTAGAGATTAGTTAATTAGTTCAAGATTTGAAGCTCAGCCAAAATCTTAGATCAAAATTGATGCTATGTTGATTTGTACTCAAATCATTTACCATACATTTTTCCCTAATTACACAAAAATGATAAAATACACCTTTTCTGCAATGTTAGTACATTTTATCTTGCGAACTTACCCTACTTTGATAACAATTTAACAGTCTTGGTCCAATAAAATTTAGAGTTTTCAAAGTAAATGTTTTTTCTCCATATTTCTCATTAGTTATATTATATTATCATTAACAAGATATGTTCACAGGTGGAAGTCATATTAGATATCGGATTTGTACAAAATACACAAATATGAGGTAGACCACCCAATGATCTGTCCTGGGTTCAAACAATTTTATTTATTTTGTGCTCGATTGCTATACATTCTTTAAATACATGAAATGTTACACAAAGATAGGAAACGAAAAAGGCCAAAGAACCATGGTCTAATAACCATGAATGACATACACACAAGTAATTCACCTTTACTTATTCATTGATAAATGTCTGGATATGTAATCTTTAAAAAGAGTCGACTCGGTCAAAACAAATTCATTGAACAAAATACAGGAAACATTTAACAATGAAAAACCATACATAATCTATGCAATGTATGAACGACAACAATTGAAATGGTCAAAATCAAATCACTCTTTCCTTTATCAGTATTTTAACATGAAAAGGAAACATTTATAATATTAAAATGTATTCTTTAGACACTAACACTAACAGTCTGTAGATCGTAAGACCATCACACGTAGTGAACACTACAATGTAATCTTTAGATACAATAACACTAACAGTCTGTAGATCGTAAGACCATCACACGTAGTGA
>MJUT01012455.1:57787-60287 GCA_002080005.1 Gigantidas platifrons | reverse complement strand
ACGGAATTTGTTATCGAAAGTGACAGCACGGTGGCTATCACAGTACCATACCGAACCTCTACATGCTGCAAAGAGGTATTCATTACACACTCGGAACTGGATAAACATCTGTCAGTTGCACACAGTGATGCATTTAGACGCTACGTATGCGCAATATGCATGAGATCCCAAGCTAGGTATAAGCAGGTAGCTATTCACTATTCATTCTGCAGGAAAACCAACAAAGGAGAGGAAGTTGTAAGCATAGCGGACTCGAAGGAAGGGGCTGAGGCGACACAGACTGAGAACTCCAACCCATTTGTAAGCCTTACAACGGAATCCGGTTCTGAAGACACGGAAGAGGGCGACCTCAGTCAAAGAACAGTTCCCGTCATAATCCCCGCATTTCAATGTGTGGAATGTGATAGGTCCTTTCCAACCAAGACCGGACTATCCCAACACGAACGTTTCAAACATCCCAACCTCAGAAACGCAAAAAGGATAGCCGATCACCAACGGGATATTGAAAGGAAACGCAATGCTAGATTGGAAAGTACGCTGCTAGCTGAAAAGACAGGTACTAAACACAAACCTAAGAAAGCACTGTGGACAGAAGAGGAAATCGAGCTACTCGTCCGTCTGGAAGAGGAACTCAGTGGTGTTAAATTCATTTACAAGGCTATTGCAGAGCGGATGCCAACAAAGGATAACAAACAAATTGGCACAAAAAGGAAAACCATGCGAGATGCTAGCAAAGCCAAAACCACAACAGCGCAAAACTCGACACCTGCTCTGAAACCAGTACACGATACAATGCCCACGCAACCACATATTCCACTAGAAGATATGTTCCATAAGGCAATCTGTATCAGTGAAATGGAATGTGTAGAGATGAGCGCTGAACTTCTAAACCACGCAATCGAAGGTAAGGATTTAAGTGACCTGCAGAACAAGTTGATTACAACTATTAAATCAGCATGTTCAAAACCCATTAAAGCAAGACCTAATGGGCCTGCGAATTCTAATAAAAACCCCCCGGGCAATAAAAAGAACAAGCAGGAAGAGTACAGAAGGGTTCAAAATCTGTACTCACGGAGACGAAAACAGCTAGCAGCTGAAATCCTTGACGGCAAGAAAGGACAAACCAAATGTGATGTTGATCCTCAAATCGTGCAAGAAACATATCAAGCTAGATTTGGAGGGGAGTCGCAGGAGGTAAATCTTAGTAAATATCCTAAGGCGAAACCTGCAGACAATGAAATGCTCGTCAGGCCCATAAGCCAACAAGAGATTCAGAAGGCATACTCCAAAGCGAAAAAGGACTCGGCGTCGGGTCCTGACGGAATAGGTCTCAAAAAGCTGAAAGAGCTAGACCCACAATTCGCTATGACCACAAATCTCTATAATGTGTGGTTATTCACAGGAAAGGTACCTATCGAAATAAAGGAGAACAGGTCGATCCTTCTCCCGAAGGGTACAACTGGTCTGGATGATGTGAACAACTGGAGACCACTAACAATATCAAGCGTCTTGCTGAGGCTATACACAAACATCCTAGCTAAAAGGGTGACCAAAGGGGTACCACTAAACCCGCGACAAAGAGGCTTCATCGAAGCCCCCGGTTGCTCAGAAAACGGTTTCATGCTCCAACGCATCCAAAAACACGCAAAACAAAACCGAAAAAGACTGAGCGTGGTATTCCTGGACCTAGCAAAAGCGTTTGATACGGTCTCCCACAAACACATTCAAGAAGGACTAAAAAGATTCTGTGTAAACGAACACTTTATAGAGACGGTAGTAGATCTATACACTGACGCTAGTACACACTTCACGTTAGCGAAAGGCGACACGTCGAAAATCCCAATGACCAGAGGAGTAAAGCAAAGAGACCCACTATCTCCGCTACTCTTCAACATAGCCATGGACCCACTGCTGGAAGCGATTTCAGCACAGAAAAATGGCTATAAATGGGACGAAAGTGGCCTACAGCTAGAGGCCCTATGCTATGTAGATGATAATGGACTACTTACTGAGGATCCAAAGGAAATGCAACTGAATCTTGAGGTGGTGAATGAGTTCTGTCAGGCTACTGGAATGAAACTCAATGTAAAGAAATCAGCAGGATACGATATAAAGCCATGTGCAAACAGATCATATGTGATTAATGATTTCCGTCCAAAATGGGAAGTAGACGGCCAGGAGCTACCACTAATAGCACCAGCAGACAACACAAAATACCTTGGCGTCAAGGTAAACAGCTGGACTGGCGTGACACAAGAAGAGTTGGGCGAAAAACTTGAACTCTGGTGTTCAAGGATAGACAAAGCACCCCTAAAGCCAAGGCAAAAGATGGTAATGCTAAACCAATATGCCATAGGGAGGCTACAATTCTACTTGTCACAAGTCGAAACCCCCCAAGGCAAATTGGAAGAAATGGACCTAACTATAAGACGCTATGCCAAACGTTGGTTGAAACTGCCGGAATGCGCGACAGACCACATTCTATACGCAGGAACTGAGA
>MJUT01012455.1:50287-52787 GCA_002080005.1 Gigantidas platifrons | reverse complement strand
TAAGTTCGATTACGTTGTATTTCATATTTACCGTTCCTGAGTCATGGCCTTTTTAGGTCACCTGGCCAAAGGCCATGTGAGCTTTAGCCATCGGGTTTCGTCCGTCGTCGTCGTGGTCCGTCGTAAACTTTTCACATTTTAATCTTCTCCTCAGAAACCACTGGGCCAATTTAGACCAAACTTTGGTGGAATGGTCCTTAGATGTCCCCTTCCAAAATTGTGTCCGGTGATCCCGACTTCCAACCAAGATGGCCATCAAGCTAAAAATAGAAAAAAGAGGGGATGAAATTTTAATTCTCCATTGCTGCTTTAGTAGAATTCAAAATGAGTTCAAATTTTAACTGCAGCTCCATGGCAAGGAGTAATTTAGCATATATTCCGGATTTTTCTGTGAATTTTTTCTTTCAGCCGATTTATACCGATTATGCAATTTATGCATATTTTGATAAAAGATCACATTTAAATCTCTGAAACCGCTGAACCAAATTAAACCAAACCTGGCAGGAATGGTCCCTGGGTAGGTCCCATTTAAAATTGTGTCCGACAGTCCCGCCCTCCATTCAAGATGGCTGATGTTACTAAAATAGAAGTGCTGTTACTAAAAATAGAAATGTCTTCAATTGTCCATTACTGCTTTAGTGTAAGTCAAAATGAGCTCAAAGTTTAACTGCAGCTACATGGAAGGAGTAGTTTAACATATATTCAGGGTTTTTCTGTGAATTTTTTCTTTCAGCCGATTTATACCGATTATGCAAATTAGGCATATTTTGATAAAAGATCACATTTAAATCTTATTTTCTGAAACCGCTGAACCAAATTAAACCAAACCTGGCAGGGATGGTCCCTGGGTGGGTCCCTTTCAAAATTGTGTCCGACAGCCCCGCCTTCCATTCAAGATGGCTGATGTTGCTAAAATAGAAATTTCTTCATTTGTCCATTGTTGCTTTAGTATAAGTCAAAATGAGCTCAAATTTTAATTGCAGCTACATGGCAAAGAGTAGTTTAACATGTTTTCCGTTTTTAGGTCACCTAGCCTTTAGACCGTATGAGCTATTGCTATCACTTTTCGTCCATCGTCCGTCCGGAAACATTTCACATTTTAATTTTCTCCTCAGAAACAACTGGGCCAATTCCAAACAAATTTTGGTGGAATGGTCCTTTAATGGTCCCCTTCCAAAATTATGTCCGGTGATTCCGACTTCCAACCAAGATGGCCGCCATGCTTAAAATAGAAAAAACGGGGATGAAATTAAATAAAATCTTCTCCTCTGAAACTACTGAGCCAATCTCAACCAAACTTTGCTGAAATAAACCTTGGGTGGTCCCCTTCAAAAATGTTGTACGGCATTTCAGACCTCTAACCAAGATGGCCGCCACTGCCGAACTTAATTTAACATACAATGTAGGACCCTATGGGAAATTCCCATCAAAATCTTCTTGTCTGAAACCATTTGCTCAATAAGAACTAAATTGTGATGAAATAGTCATTGGATTGTTCTCTTCCAAAAATGTGTTCGGCGGTTCGGCCCTTTGACCAAGATGGCCAACACAGCCGAACTTAGCTTAACATAGGACCCTATCGGACATTCACATAAAATCTTCTCCTCAGAAACCACTGGGCCAATTGCAACCAAATTCTGGTGGAATGGTCCTTGGATGATCCCCTCCCAAAATTATGTCCGATTAATCCGACTTCCGACCAATATTGCCACCAAGCTGAAAATAGAAAAGGGGGGATGAAATTGAGAAAAAAAAATATTCTCCTCTGAAACTACTGACCCAATTTCAACCAATCTTTACTGAAATGATCCTTGGGTGGTCCCCTTCCAAATTTGTGTCCGGCATTTCAGACCTCTGACCAAGATGGCCGTGGCGGCTGTGGCAGCCGAAGTTAATTTAACATAGGATCCTATGGGAAATTCCCATACAAATCTTCTTGTCTGAAACCATTAGCTCAACTGGAACCAAACTTTGATAAAATAGTCATTGGATGGTTCTCTTCCAAAAATGTGTCCGGCGATTCGGCCCTTCGACCAAGATGGCCCCCACAGCCGAACTTAGGATCCTATCGGAAATTCACATAAAAATCTTCTCCTCAGAAACCACAGGGTCAATTGCAACCAGACTTTGGTGGAATGGTCCTTGGATTCCCCCTTCCAAAATTGTGTCCGATGATTCCGACTTCCGATCAAGATTGCCACCAAGCTAAAAATAGGAAAAAGGGGGGGGGGTGAAATTAAAAAAAAATCTTCTCCTTTCAAACTACTGAGCCAATCTCAACCAAACTTTGCTGAAATGATCCTTGGGTGGTCCCCTCCCAAACTTGTGTCCGGAGGTTCGGCCCTTTGACCAAGATGGCCCCACAACCGAACTTAGCTTAACATAGGACCCTATGGGAAATTCACATAAAAATCTTCTTGTCTGGAACCAATTGCTCAATTGGAACCAAACTTTGATAAAATATTCATTGGATGGTCCTCTTTCAAAATTGTGACCAAGA
>MJUT01012454.1:55169-76013 GCA_002080005.1 Gigantidas platifrons | reverse complement strand
ACAAACGTAGATATACAATAATTAGTGCGATACAATGATAGTAACACAAACGTAGATATACAATAATTAGTGCGATACAATGATAGTAACACAAACGTAGATATACAATAATTAGTGCGTACGATGTGTTTCTGTAATAACTTTAATGAGGGTACGCTCTAAGTCAAAAATAGTTGTAAAATATGATTTCATATATATTAGACACAATGTATTATGACGGTGTGTACACTTGTGGGGCCAGTCGCTCTTTTGCTCCCCTAGTACATGCCAGTGAATCATGAGGAGATACCATATTTTAATACTGACTAGCTGAATATGATATTTTTGTGGACAAGCGTTATGACTTTGATTCAGCAATATCCACTTGGTAGTCAGAATATACCAGTGTGGTTGATTCGTCTTTGATTCCCCACCAGTAGGTTTGAGAAAGTTTTATTACTTGTGCCAGCCAAAAAATACTTTTAACAAAGATGAGGAGCTTGCGTTGTTGATTCCACACCAACGTGATAGAATATAATAATGCCTAAGTATGCTAAGAGATGATAGCGTGTTTGATTCCACACCAACCTGACAAGATATTAATGCCTATTTATGTAAAGAGATGCTAATAGAAAATATTAATACCTATATACGTTAAGAGATGCTAGCGTGGTTGATTCCACACCAACTTGATAAAATATTAATGCCTATATACATTAAGAGATGCCAAGAGATGCTAGCGTGGTTGATTCCACACCAGCTTGATAAAATATTAATATCCATATACATTAAGAGAATGTCTATATACGTTAAGAGATGCTAGCGTGGTTGATTCCACACCAACTTGATAAAATATTAATGCCTACAGAATGTACTTTAGGTATGCTAGCGTGGTTGATTCCACACCAACCTGTGGTAATAAGGATATATGCTTAGTAGAACTTTCCAAACTAGAGGTCTATATCCAGCAGTGGCTTTTTATATGTTGGACGAGCTTACGAAGCCAGACTTTTGCTAACAGTGGTTTTGGGTACAGCCCGTCTTCATACAAATTTAAATTATACAATATACTGGTCCTTGATCTATGCTTAGTGTTGGAATATAGATCACGGCTCCAATTTGGAGAGCAAGTTTGTAGCCTTTTGTTTATTTCTTTAGAGCGTGTATTCAAAGTAGATATAACATCCAGTAACTGTGCATCTTGATCGTAAAACTTTTCAGGCTCTTTGTGCTTCTTTTTTAAATTATGTGTAAATCGAATATACTGGTAAATCCAGTATTCAATTGTAATCTTACAGTTTAGATATGGTTTTAATATGTCAATAATTTGGTTGTAATGACTAAATAAGTGATCTACAGCCTGATCGGGATGAGTTGCCAGAGATATATAACCATTTTTATCTTTTGCGGTTATATTGTATGTGCCTAATCACACATATAGACGGATACTTCCAAGTAGCCTTAGTTTACCCTTGATGTTCTCCTTTTACCAGGTAATTCTATTTTCAATAGTTGCTCCCGATTTACACCACCATACAATACTGCATTCCACTATGCTATTGACTTTCCTTTTTAGCCTAAGCCATTTGCTATCAGATAGGACTACAGGTACAAGTATTTTTTGGCCCCTAGGTTGCTCAAAATCTTTCTTCAAATAGTCTCTTAATTTCTTTTCGGTCATTGATGCAAGATTTATGTACAGGTACAGTGCGGAGAGAAAATGGGGGTGAATGGCAATCAAGTGATGAACGTGCAAAAATTGGAACTCTGTAATGCTAAAAATCTAGATATACAGTTTAACTATACAATAAAAACGTAAAATTAAACGTAAAAAGGCAGCAAAGATATAAAATCGTGCAGAAACTGTAAAAAGTACAAGATTTTCCACAATGCTAAAAGGGCGGGAAAATCCCAGCAGGCGTGGAGAGTAAAATTTCTAAAATTCGCTAAATGTATCTTCAGTTTGTACCAAATATGCTTTAAAAACAGTAAAAGTAATTGTATGTGCAGATAAGACTATGTTAAATAACACTAAAACTCAAAAAAAAAATATTGCTCTGGTGCTAAAACCCGTGCTGTACAGTCGCCATATTTCATCTAATAATCTATCTGTTGTAAACTGACCAAGGAAACGCTATTGCTTCAACATCTGGCATATGGTCCGAGAACGTTAACATCTATTCTATCAGCGGCTTCAGAGTAACTGTGCACTAGTTACTCCAGGTGTGGTATGCATCGAATGTACACACAGCTAAAACTCTCCTCCTGCAATAACATTTAACCATTTGACTTCTCTTCTTGACACAGCATTTCGTCATTCTACACTAAAAGACAGACTAAAAGAATTAGTTCAACTTTGTTTCATAGCAAATAGCCACGGAAGACACACATATCTTGTATTAGTAAGATGAAAATATTTCTTTGGTAAAAAAAATGTGAGTGTTGTATAGACAACGTATTTGTTGATTTTATTGAACGTGTTTTTTCAACAGGCAGTCAGTGATCCTATGGGTACTAACAGGGCTATTCTTCTCGCCAATTTGTTTTTCCATTCTGATGAACTATAGATCGTTGTTTGTCCTTTTACATTTGGCCATTGTGTTGTCTGTCCTTCGATTTATGGATTTATGGATCCTTCGGTATCTTCATACTCTTCTTTCATTTCAAGAAAAGCATAAAGAAAAACCCCAAAAACGATTAGACCTGTTATTCAGTTTCACGTTCCGGTATATGCATGATGGCCGTATGTATCCCAATTAACTTTCAATAAAAGACATATACTCAGAGAGCTCGGTCAGTGTTATACCTTGATCTACACCTAGAAGTCGACATTTAGGGGTGGTTGAGAATGAAATGATGATTTTAATTTTCCCATTGTAATATTTCACATCATATGTAGCAATATTTCAGAAGCACATGCATATGGAGAGTCGATTAGTGTTCCATTAAATTTGAATCGTCGTCAATTGTGGTTAAAATCTTAATTTCAATAGATCTTTGTCTTCGTTGACAATATAGATGATTGGTAATAATTATATGTATTTCAAGATGGTCGATATTATGATGCCATAGACTTGATATAATCCTACAGCATATACTAGTATTGCATGACAAAGAGAGACACTGGTGACTAAATAATCGCTTGTAATTATCTTTAGCGTGATTTTAAACAAAACAAGGTATACATTATCTTTATCGAGAATTCATGCAATTTTCCCCTTTGACCTAGCAATATGATATAGTCAATATCATTGGGATTGACTCTGTCGCTGTGACGTTAAACACATCACGACGTTAGCAATAAAAACAATAGCTTTGACAAGTTTTGAAAATCTCTATATTAATCATCACTTTCGGACTCGCTGTTATAATAGTGATAACTTCTGTCTCAACCTTTATAAGTACGTTATTCTAGACATATGTTAATTCCATCGTGAACTAAATGTAATCAATAATAATAATATTAATGACGAAAGTTGTCTTACCTAACATAGATAACGGCTTATCTTTCAGAAACACAGACACCTTACTTTCCGTCTTGTACTTTATCAAACAACACAACGTACACGTATAGTATATTTATACTGTTTCGTAAGCCTTTTCTCTTAGTCTAGAACATGTTTTGTCTTTTCAGAACAGCATTGGCGTTTATACTCGTCAGTTTATCTAGACAGCATGAGAGGGATTCAAAACGACTTTTGTTGAATGATCCGGATGTTATCCTGGCAAGATTGACCAATATGGAACACAAAATGGCGCAGTTACAGACAGAGCTTACTGAAGAGAAATCAAAAAATGTTAATCTGCGACAAACTATACAGATTTTGAACAGTAAGTAACGTTTTAAAGTGTAATGACGTTAAAATTATGTCAATCTTCGTTTGTTGTATCTATTTATGAGGGTAATGTCCATCCTTAGAATGTTTTTTTTTTTGGGGGGGGGGGTCTTTTACAAAAGAGACAACCTCAATTTTGCCATGAATATAAATGTTCCACACCTCGATTGTAATATACCAGTAGCTTTTGCACATGGGGTGTATATTTTCACAACTCATCCATTATGCTGGAGATTGCAGTTTATATTCAGATTTTCTACAATGTTACCGTCTTCTGATTACTATTATGTGGAGGATTTTTAAAGAATCTTCTCATCTTAACTTTCAAAATGATTTAGGGAATATATCAACAACCTGATGAAAGAATTATGTTACTTGTATACATATGGAGAGATTGCTTTGTCAATTAGAACTTGGTTCATTATGTACCATTGTTATTCTATCATGTCTTGCGATAGCATTGTTTACTGCCTAACCTTTAAATGATGGGGTATACCCATCTGTTCTCATATATGGAAATAAAAATAATACATTTGACAACTTTTATGACACAAAGAATGATCACACAGCAATATATGATGGTCCGCATTTTATCCACACGTGAAAAACACTTGTATGACGGCATAATTTCTGTAAGAGGGTAAGTGTGGGTCTATATAGCATGTTTAACTTCGCAACTTTTTACTGATGGAACTGTACCATGCCTGGATAGTGAACAGTGGTGTAGTAAAACATAGACATCTAATCTTATACGCACTGGAATAGTCTTCATCAGATAAGTTCAAAATCAAAACTTTGGAAAACCATACAATTTAAAAGTTTAGAAAACCAGAATTGCCTAAGCAGGATAGATTATCGGTATCGATTTTGCCTCTTTTTTAATAAGTTTTCTGGTTGAATTTAAGAACTGTTCTGAGGGTTGCTCTTTCTGTGTATTCATTACATTTAATATCTCGTAGAGCGATAGATGTCGTATATAAAACTGCCTTATTAGTCATTCAAGTAATATTCACAATAGTAATGTACAGACCAAATTGGATAAAAGGATACATCGTTATAATAGTTACATGTACATACATAATATGTCTGCAAGCAGTTTAGATTCAAAATTTATAAAATTACCAACCGACTCATGATGACGAATATATTAAAACGTTTAGAGATAATAGCAAAAACGTAGATATCTAATTAGTTGCGCAAAATGGACTTATTGAATAACTTTCTGGAATAACTTTCATCAGTTGTGCTCAAAGTCAAAAGATTGGAAGGGCAAAATTAATAGCATAGGTAATTGGCATCATGCAGTTTTTCTACTGTCTATAAGTACCAGCAAATTACTAGACAATATACTTACATTGTCGGCAAATATAAAATTTATTTAGAAAAGGGTAGGAAAACGGGTAGAAAAACCAGGATGTGGCGGCTTGTCTTCCTGGTAGAGAAAAATAAATTTTATATTTCACGACAATGTACATATAATTTGTTTATATTGCAACGTTATGTATGGGATAAATGATTTTAGATAAATAAAGGCAAAACATTTGACAATTCTTGAATTTCCTATTGGGTGTTTGCAGTGCGTGTTCCTTCCAGTGTCTATTGCGCTTCGCTCTATATGAGATGATGGGTACCAGATGACTTAAAACGTCTAGTGTGATGAATACATATATATAGCAAAGGTGAGGCAAGAAATGCACCGAATGCAGCATACAGTTTGATAAATATTGTCGACTACCTGAATATCTGTGATTGAATGTATTTATTAACAATTGAAGTACACGTGCTTTGGAGCACATGTCATTATTTTGAGAGATATTTAAATCTCAACTTATTATAACTATAACCCTTTAAAGGTTGAGAGTTTAAAGATATAATATAAGATTTCACGGACAGTTTTAAGCGGCAATAGTTTACATGTAAAATGTATTTACTTCTCATGGTCATTCGAAGCTCAGTCACAGTGCAGTAGAGTTCGTTTTCATATAAAGCGATGTCGGAAAGCAGCAATGGTAATTCGGTTAATCTGCAACCACAGCCACAAGTTGTAACAGGTGAGCACCAGCTCCCCGCACCTACTTCTGATATAGCGGACGCTTTTCATCTATTCCGTGATTATTTAGACTATAAATTAATTTATTTGAAATCAGATTTGGCTTCCGAGCAGGACAAATTATCGAAAAAAAATCAAGGAGGAGGCCGGCATTAAGTTCAAAAAAGAGGGAAACGGGATTCAATATAGATTCAACGAAGAGATTATCGGTGGCATATTGAAAGTTCACAAGTACGTGATTAATTCGGCATCCGTTGGCATTGTTTCTGAATTAATTTCCAAACTCAAGGCAAGAAATAAACTGATAAGAATTGCAGACTCTACCGCTGGGGGCTGGGCTACTGCTAAAGAATACCAGTCGAATGTCATCGCTGACGACTCGGATGATGAAAAGAAAATTAGGCAAGCCGAGGGCCGTCCCTTCAAAGAAAAATCAAAACCTCGTCCGTCACCATATAATAGACCTATTCAGACACTAGTTGAAACTGCTCCTAACCCTGCATATTCTCAGCTATATAGTCGCCATCAACCTACGCAGCCCTTTCGTGCAGCTACCGGGCGGGGTGCGCCGTCCGCATAGGACATGTGTCACCAATGCAAACAGTTTAGACACTGGAGGAAGAACTGTCCCCTCAACAAGTTCCAACAAGGTACCTCAAGCAACGCTCAAGGACAAGCCGGCCAACGTTTCTAACTCGGTATTTAATGATAAGTATTGTATTGAGAGTATTTTTATTTTTCCGGAATGTGGGTCTGATGATTTGCTTGATTATTCAATTTTCTTAGAACAAGTAAGCTTTTTTGAGAATTTAGAGAATAGAGTTTTCAAAGGAGTAAAGGGTAACTTGGTAAAACACATAGATTTTTGGCACGGCATTGGTGCTTCCGAATTTGTTATTAATACTAATAAAGAAGGGTATATTATCCCGTTTTTTCAAACACAAAAACAAATGCATTGTAGAAATAATAAATCCGCATTCGTTCATGAAAAATTTGTTGACGCTATCTCGGAATTAGTAGTCAGGTTGCGTTAAGCTTGTACCGTTCAAACCTTACATAGTCAATCCTTTGAGTGTCGCTCGTAACAAATCTGCCAAACCTAGATTGATTTTAGACCTGAGTATTCTCAATAAAAATATCAGAAAAGATAAGTTCAAATTTGAAGACTGGAAAATTGCTATCCAATACTTTGCTAAAGACCAATTCCTGTATAAATTTGACTTAAAAAGCGGTTATCACCATTTTGATATTTGTCCGCAACAACACACTTACTTGGGATTTTCTTGGAGGAATCATTACTATTGCTTTGCTGTTTTACCGTTCGGTTTGTCCTCGGCACCTTACATTTTTTCCAAATGTTTAAGAGAGATGGTTAAATATTGGCGTAGAAATTCTATAAAAATCGTTTTGTATCTTGACGATGGTTTTGGAATGGCCCATGGTAAAGATGAATGTAAAAAAGATGCTCTCTTTGTTAAAGAGAGCTTAAATTCTGCCGGTTTCTTGATAAATGAACAGAAATCTATTTTTTCACCAGTTAAAGAGCTGGAGTGGCTTGGCATTATTTGGAATTCTTCTGAATTTTTAATAAAAATTCCTGAAAAACGTATAGGTTTATCAGACTTTTCATCTTTGACAGCCAGAAAATTAGCTCAGATTGTTGGTAGGATTATTTCTATGTCTCCCGTTATTGGCAACATTTCTAGGCTTATGACAAGATATAGTTATATGTGTATAGAGAGCAGGATTACTTGGGATTCAATTTTAAACATGACATTCCCAGATTTAGTGAATGACGAGTTTTTGTTTTGGTTAGAAAATATCATAAAAATCAATTTTAAGAAGCTCGATTTTTATAGCAAGTCTACTGCTATTGTTTTTTCAGACGCCAGTAATGTCGCATATGGGGCTTACACTATTGATATAGATCATAAAATATTTCATCAAATGTGGAACGATTCCGAGACGTCGAAAAGCTCGACGTGGAGAGAAATGAAAGCAATTGAGCAAGCTTTATTATCATTTAGAAATGTTTTTGAAGGTAAAACATTGAAATGGTTTACAGATAACCAATATTGTGTGAGAATCGTCAAGTCGGGCAGTATGAAGTTTGAGCTGCAAACTATTGCAAAATCTATATTTTCTGTTTGTTCACAGCAAGGTATATCCATAGATGTACAATGGATTCCTCAATCAGAAAATACGTTAGCAGATTACATTAGCAAAATGATCGACCACGAAGATTGGGGCGTTTCTTTTAAATTTTTTCATTTTATTGATGAAATGTGGGGTCCTCACAACATTGATCCCTTTGCTAGTCATATCAATACAAAATTACCTCGCTTTAATTCCCTATTTTGGAATTCAACAAGTGAAGCTATAGACGCATTCACTCAATATTGGTCTCAAGAAAACAATTGGCTCGTACCGCCTATTTACTCAGTTCTTCGATTTTTCAAACATTTAATAGCTTGGAAAGCAGCTGGTACTTTAATTGTCCCAAAGTGGACTTCTGCCGCCTTTTGGCCTTATATTTTTCAAAAGGATTTAGTATTTCAAGCTAGTAGTATATGGGCACGGACAAAGCCACATTTGTGGTGGTGCTACCGGAAGCGGCCCTGATCGGAAGCGACGTCAGTCACGTGACCGGAAGTAACGTCACATGAAGTGACGTAATTTTTCCCCGCGTATTTTTTTCTATGACGTCATTTTCCCCACGCGTATTTTTTCTTGTGATGTCATTTTCCCCGCGTTTTTTCTTTCTGTGACGTCACTTTTCCTGACTATAGTAGTAGTACAGTAGTACAAGTACCAATGCTACCGGAAGTAACCCCGAAGGGGTGTGTGCATGTGCAACCGGGTTACCCTGACTTTTTTCCCCGTACTTTTTTTCCCGTACTTTTTTTTCGCGTACTTTTTTTCCCGTACTTTTTTTTCGCGTACTTATTTTTCGCGTAATTTTTTTTTCGCGTAATTTTTATTTCGCGTAAAAAAACATTCCCGTACTTTTTTTTCGCCTACATTTTTTTCCCGTACTTTTTTCTCCGCACATTTTTTTCCAGTACCTTTTTCACCGTACTTTTTTTAATCATTTACAATACACCTATTCTGTGTTGGATAGTTCCGAATGGATATTTGTATCAGTTACAATACACCTACTCTGTCGAATAGTTCCGAATGGTCTTTTGTATTTTCTATATCTTTTCACTATTCAACCTACTTTTCTTCCATATTTTCCAAATCTTATCACTATTCGACTTGCCTTTCTTCCATATTTTTAATATCTTTTCACATTTCAACTTACTTTTCTTCTGTATTTTCCAAATATTTTCACTATTCAGATTACATTTCTTCCATATTTTTCATATCTTTTCACAATTTACTTACCTTTTTTTTCATAATTTCCATATGTTTTCACTATTCAACTTACTTTTCTTACATATTTTCCATATCATTTCACAATTTTCTTCTGTATTTTCCAAATCTTTTCACTATTCAATTCACAATTTTCTTCTGTATTTTCCAAATCTTTTCACTATTCAACTTACTTTTCTTCTGTATTTTCCATATCTCTTCACTATTTAACCCACTTTTCTTCCATATTTTCCCTATCTTTTCACATTTCAACTTACTTTTCTTCCATATTTTCCCTATCATTTCACTATTCAACTTACATTTTTTCCACATTTTCCCTATTTTTTCACTTCTCAACTTACTTTTTCTTCAATAATTTCCATATCTTTTCACTATTTTCTTCTGTATTTTCAAGATCTTTTCACTATTTACTTCCATATTTTCCATATCTTTTCACTATTTTCTTCCATATTTCCCCTATCTTTTCACTATTTTCTTCTGTATTTTCCAAATCTTTTTACTATTCAACTTACTTTTCTTCCATATTTTCCAAAATCATTTCACTATTCAACTTATCTTTTGGAAAAGTTTTTTTTTTCTGTTAAATCTATTTTCATGAATATTTTTTTCAATCTATTTTTAAATTCAATCATTTCCCTATTTTCTTCCATATTTTCCCTATCTTTTCAATATTTTCTTCTGTATTTTCCAAATCTTTTCACTATTCAACTTACTTTTCTTCCATAATTTCCATATCTTTTTACTATTCAACTTGTCTTTCTTCCATATTTTCCAACTAACTGGCCTTTTCACAGGAATTGACGCTTTGGAGCACATGTCATTATTTTGAGAGATATTTAAATCTCAACTTATTATAACTATAACCCTTTAAAGGTTGAGAGTTTAAAGTTATAATATAAGATTGCACGACAGTTTTAAGCGGCAATAGTTTACATGTAAAATGTATTTACTTCTCATGGTCATTCGAAGCTCAGTCACAGTGCAGTAGAGTTTCCCACACCTCCCATCCTATATGTAATTGATACAAGTCAAACATTAAAATTGTGGACAACTTTCGTTTTGCTAAACGAAAGTTCCATTTTGCAATATACAATTGTATTAAAAAAAAAAAAATTGAATGTATATATTCTGATTCTTGTTAATTTCATTGTAGATTGATTGTATGTTGTGCTGCAGCGGCTTGATGGTTTAAGCAAAGACATTTCGGTTTGCATTGTATTTAATAAAACTTTGCTGCACTCGTCTAGGGGAACTGTATGTGTTCTTGTTTTTGTTCATAAATATTTTGTTCGGTTGAGGCCACGAATTAGAACATATTTATTTAAACTACATGTACACCATTACTGAATTGTACTCAGGTACCTGTTAGGGAGTACAACAGTTGATATATTTTTGCTTTGGGGTGGGGGTCATACGTTTATTTGTAACGATATAAATTTCAAGGGTTTTCGTTGGTAACTGTCTTCGTCGGCAATTGACAGAAACAGAGATATTAACAATATCATGTCTTCTTTGCTATTGTAGGTCCAGGATCCACGTATGTCCGATGGGGCCGAACGACGTGTTCTGGAACCCACACTGAACTTGTTTACACAGGTATGTCAAACACCATGCTATAGATTAATTAGTTGTTTAATTCTAATGCAGTCTAACATCGGAGAGAAATTCGTTTTCATTTTCAGCGAATAGGGGATGTGTTAAATTTTATCAACTTTATGATATAGTGTCTTCTCGAAACTTGCTTGAGATAAAATTCATAAAACCAAATTCTACTCATTAATTATAGTTTTATTCAGTTGTATAATATGATAAAGTGATAGTTGCTATGTAACGGTTCACAAAGGATCATGAAAACAAAAACAAAAACGAAAAAGAATCGTACCCTTATCTTATAATACGTGTGTATTCAGTTTTACAATTTACTATTGATCTGTTCCTATGATGTATAAATGGCATTCAATCATACTTAATTACAGAGTGAGTGACTGAGTGAGTGAGTGAGTGAGTGCGTGCGTGAGTGTGTGCGTGTTGTATAACGCCAACTCAGCAAATTTTCAGCTATTTCATGGTTTGATTGATTGATTGATTGATCGGTGTTTAACGTCCAGCGAGCAATTTTTCAGCTATATTCAGGACGAGATTTAAAAATTTAAACGCCACGGGACTCGAAACAAGGAAAGGTGATGGGTAGGGACGGGTGATTTAGCCAGTGCAACAGGTCTCCTATGGACCACTCATCATGAGCATAATGCTCATAATGAGCTGTTACACTGGGTTCTTTAACGTGCGAAGAGTGTGGCAATCTCTCAACACGGGACATCGGTTTTATTTACGTCTCATCCGAAGGACGGGTTGGTTGTGGATTTATACATCCCGCACAACCGACGGACGCCCCTTCAAGCCGTAGAAGTTCTCGGTCCCATTTCTATACCCCGGGGTTCCCGCGGGGTTGACCCCTTTTAGAGGACTAGTGCCTCTAGGACGTAGAAACCTGCGGCTCTTTCCACAAAAATTCTTACGATAAAAAATTGTCGTAAGTGTAAAACTAAGATTAAAAAGAGTTTCACAAAAATACTTACGATAAACTTAAGTGTAAAAATAGTCCTAACTTTACGTGTAAAACTACCCTGTCGTAAGTGTAAAATTTTGATCTTAAGAGAAATAGTTGTCTTATCTTTTATCGTAAGTGAAAAAAATCGAAAACAAATCTGGTTAATTCTTTTAATTTTATATTTCAAATTGGGAACGATCGACAATCGAAAAGACTACTAGCAAACTTGGTAAAAATTCTTCTGTTTATTATTATTATTATTTTTTATTTAAAAAAATGGAATACGGGATTTTCTTCTAGATAACTACAGTCTACGCTTACAAAAGTTTTGTATGAACAGTCGCTTTAGGACTGGAAGTTTCTGGATCCCAATGATATCTTTTTGATTTTGCCTTATATTAGTAATATAATTTATTAATTTCTGGCAACTTCGATGATCATCGAACACTCTGGCAATACATAAATGTGTGTACATTCTTCTGTTATATTAATATAAATATATAACAGGGATATTTATTCGTCTTCGTGATTGATAGATGATAGACACATCTTAATTTGGGTTATCTCAGAAAAATCCGAATAAATGATTTTAGTCATATACATTTGACGTCTGAAATGGAAACAACGAACGTATGCACGAGTTATTGCATTTATGAAAGCGTACATGATAAAGGTTACTCTGGAAACGCGTAGTGAAATATCAAATTCTCTTAGCTCACATTATGTCTTTTATCTCATTGCGGGTCTTTTTGGTCATTGAAATAGAATGAGAGTTATGCTGTAAGCGTAGAATATCACAAATCACTCCATCAAAATAATACCATTTAATAAAATCTATGAATATTTTTTTTTTAATTGAAGGATTTACAGCCGGGCAAAATTATTATTCCCCGGATGTTTCCACCCGGTATGGTGGTGCTGCTAACATACTTTGTTTGCCAAATAACCCCGAAGTTAGTAACAGAACAGCACCTGGAGGAAGTTTTATTTATGGCACAGAATATGAGCAAAACTTTTTTGCGAGTGGAGCAGCCGACGAAGATGTCCCATGCGCTGTATGTAGGGCCTCCAATACCTATGCATCTATAATGATTCCTGGAAGAAAATCGTGCTATAATGGCTGGAAAGTGGAATACAATGGGATGTTGGCATCTGGCAACTACGCACATAAGGCATCATCCTATATTTGCGTAGATTCAAGTCCAGAATTTGTGCAAGGAGGACAGGATAACAAGAATGGCAATTTACTATATGCTACAGGAACGAAATGTGGCTCTTTACCATGTCCACCATACACTGACAACATGTCCGTTTATTGTGTTGTCTGCTCGAAGTAAAATAAAATAAAATATCTCAGATAAATTGTTTTTTTGTCATGTTGCCACACAATGATATCAATGTTGGGATGATGCCTCGGGCCGTTGCACTATCCTCGAATTGGAGATTCTTGGGTTTTATTTTCTGTCAGATAAGCCAAGAATTTTACAATTTGTATCAACTAAGCACACGGTATTCAGATTAAAAAAAACACGACATGTCGGCTAAATATAGAAGTAGAGTACAATTTAATATTACAACGTAAAACGAATGATGATATTAAGAGGTTAGGGTTATGATGATTAACGCCACGTTCAACAATATTTCAACTGTATCTTGGCGGTAAATTTTATTGATGGAGGAAACATGAGTACCCGGAGAAAATTACCGACGTGCAGTAAGTCACCGACAAACTTTATCACATAATGCTTTAGCGGTAATATGCGCTGATTGCATAGGTACCATACTACCTAGCGACCACGATGGTTCCGGATGATATAACGTATGGTAATAAAATCCACCAATAAATAATATGATACTTATTTCACAGAATTATGAATACAAAAAAAAGAAAGAAAAAAGTACGACCACTGAAGACAATCCTCAACAGTATTCAAGGTAAAGGTAAAATATTGAAAACAGATATAAGGACAAAACCTCAAAATCCGAAAAGGCACACATCATGATATCCCCATGTATCACAGTATGATGTATCATGATACACAGTACATATTATGACAAAGGAGACAAGGTTAAAATAAATGCATTACATCAGGAAGTGGTCGCCTCTGAGACAAGCCATTTCAAGATGCTGATATGAATCTTTTTATGTAGATTATATCATTGAACAAGTACACGATAGCTGTATACATGTATAAAGTTATTGATAATTAGAACAGGTCCAAATTCATTACAAAATTCCCATAGTCCTTAATGACACCAATATGTCGTGCACATATTTAAAGATTTTGGATCCACGCTAGATTCTAACCTCGGCGATATTTCACTATTCACTGACCCTTTTGTCGTCTCTCTTTTCTAGCATTACTAATTAATAATCAATACTTTGAAAGGGGTCAAATTATACTTTCCAATGAATAAAAGCTGGAGAAAACCGAGGAGGCAATCAAGAAAGGACAATCTAGAGACGCTGGCAACATTAGGCACACAAGACACAAGGCGAAGTCAAACAAAACACAACACAACACAGCCCAGAAAACCAAACAGATTAGCAACACGGACTCCACCAAAAACCCGGTGCTAGCGAATGGTAAGCAATTCCTGTTTCTTATAAGACACCCGCCATGCTATTCATATAAATAGTCAAGTCTTGATGGTGATAGAGGAAAGAAAAATCTACGTAAAAGGGAAAAGATCCATTTTCATTTGAGATATGGATATTTCGTACAGGTCAATCAGTTCGTGATGACGATCGTAAAGTTGTCGTAGCGATGACCTCAACCGAGGAGCAACGTAGCTTTGTTTGAGTAGCTTTTGCCACAGCAGCTGAGCTCTGTCCAGAAAAACACTGTACTGAGCACAAGCTCTAGAATAACGTTTGAATTGTGAAAACTCCAAACGTTGGAATATTGCTACTGATGAAAGGGAAGCTGACAATTGGAAAAGTGGTGTCATCACATTTGTCTAACTATGCTGTAGAAGCATATTGGATACTGTAAAGCTAATTTATTGCGGTTATGTAGTTACAATCGCAATAAAATGTAGATATTTCAACTACATGTATTTTATTTATTTATTTATTTATTCATTTATCTATTCATTTATTTATTTATTTATTTGTTTATTATTATTATTATTATTTTGTTTTTTGTAAAAGTTTATATTGTTAATATTTCATAATTTATTTAACCGCTCCAATGATTAAGATCCACCTGGTTCCGAGAACTGAATAAGCATACGCTACCAGTTAGTAAATGTCACATGGCTTCAGAGTGTGAACGTCTAAATGACAAATAATTCTTCAATCAAGAGAATAAAAAATTACATAAAGTATTACAATTAGAAATCTCAACCGCTTAAAGGAATATGTATAACTGCTCGTTCGATAATAAACTTACATGGCTGATTCTTGGTTGATTGATTGATTTTGTGGTGTTTAACGACACTTTTATATATGTCAGTTATATCGATGCGGTCAGTTTTATTAGTGGAGGAAACCGGATTCGAACTAACAACATCAATGTTGATAGTCATCAATTGCATTGGTAGTTGTAAATCCAATCACCAAACGATCATGACCACGACGGCCCCTGGCTGATACTCGATGGTAGAAAAGATGTAGAAGCCTTTTAATATATACTTATGATAGCTTTACTTAATTAGGATAGATGTTGTTAATGATTAAATAAAGAAGAAAAACTGCAGTTTTAATGTGCAAAAATCTATCGTGAATTTGCATGACTTATCACCAGATTTGTAACTAGATTAACTCGACGGGTACCACTAGTGGAGCAGAAACTGCTAACTCTTCCGGAACACCTGATTTCGCACTCGTTTTTAATGGGATTCGTGTTACTCGATCTTTAGTTTTATGTGTATGTTTTGTAGATCTTTGTTTGTACTTTTTCTTTTTGGCCATTGTGTTCTGTTCTTTTTCGATTTACAGATTCTGATTACCCCTCCCCCAACCCCCCTTGGTATCTTCAAACTTTTCTTACAGTAGAATAATGCAAGTATTTCATGGGTACAAGTGTACATCTAGCATGTACACAAACACTGTAAGTAAAACTAAATAAAGTAGCAAACAAACTGAGAAGAAGAAAAAATAGTCAAAAAAAATATATTTACAATGATTTATCGTACGGATACGCATTTTAAACAAATTATTTGCTTTGAAAACAGATATTTCATGAATAAAAAAACCAAACATTTTTACCATCGGATAAATCACCAGAATCAAAGAGCAATAAATCAGCGGTTATCGGTATATGTGAAGAATAATTTAAATATGTATCGTTTGCCTTAGAGCGATTTATTTATCATAATGTCATAATAAGTAATATATTATTGTTTTAATGGCACCATATGTTCAATTAGGAAGGTCTATGTCATTTTATATTTTCTAAACAATGTTTGTTCATTGAACTCATTTTATTTTCAATGCATGAAAATTCGTCACATCCACTGGATGATCCAGTTAAAAAAAAATTTCTCTCGAATTCTAGAGAACGATTCTTGAGAAATTATGTTTTCCTCTGCGAATGTATTCTAAAGTTAAACAGCTCCCACCAGGAAATTGTATAAGAATGTAGATGTGTAGCTTATAATTTATAACATTTGAATAATTATATTGATATTTGCTCTGTGTTTTAATGTTTTCCAACAAGTGTCATTGTATTAGTGCTCATTTTGTGCCACTGGTAACCCAATTTCAATTTTGATGATTCCATTTTTGAAGAAGTACATGAGTAATATATATTATGCAGAAATGCACACGCTTGACGCATGTCTTATGTCTATCTCTAGTTTCGCCTCACGAGACAGGGTAACGTTTCGACTATTGAAGCTATATTTGTGTATAGCAGGTTTGGCCAAGTGGTCTTGGGCGCCGGACATAAGGACTAAGTTATTGGTGCTGCAGTGTATCAATAGAGTTCAAATCCCGTCGTAGGAGAACAAAACATTACAGTTCAGATATCTAATTCCAACACTGTTGGGGTTAAATGTTCAGACGTACATAAATATGTAAAAGATACAGTTATATTGAAACAAAAGAAGAGGCTCATATTGGATATAACGGGTTTCTTTTTCAGCAGGACTACTCAGGTGAAGGTCTGACTACGTAGCCTGAGTACAAATGTGCAAAAAGAAACCCGTTATATCAAATAGGGCAGCTTCTTTTGTTTCAATAGTAATGTATCCAACTTGTACAATAATCGTGTTGTTGAAAAAAACCCAAATGGTATGACCAGTGCCGGATGTACATATAGGCTTGACAGGTTGAAGCATATGGTCTCAAAATTAAGGGGGCATCTGACCAAGGGGTATACTGTTTTGGACTTTCCTACTTATGTTGTCATAACACACTGTACTCTCTAACAACCCTTTTTATTTTACACAGCCCTCACCACCTCATCTTTACTAAAATTGATTAAACATTTCGATCTTCCTCTAATCGTGAGAGTAGGGGATTGGGACGGGCCTAGCGAAATAGCATAGGATCTCCTTTCAACTAACCCCGGCACATTTAATCCAACTACAACTTTTTATTTATCTTGTTTTGTTATATTAGGTAGAATGAGTATGTTCTCTTATAAAAATTCGACTCGACAATAAACATACAACGAATATCTATAAATGACAATAAATAACAAGGTTCACCCCCGGTTCTTAGTGGGGTACCTGTTACTCGACCTTTAGTTTTATGTGTATGTTTTGTAGATCATTGTTTATCCTTATGTACTTTTTCTTTTGGCCACTGCCTTGTCTGTCCTTTATCGATTACCCCTTTGGTATCTTCAAACTCTTCTTAGACATGTTATAACCAGAACTAAACAGCATATCTTATAGTCTCGTCATAGTTTCGCCAGCGAGTCCACATAATATCGATGCCACTGAAGGTTCATATTTTTCTACTACACTAATAGCAACCATCGTGTACTGTATGTACGATACGATAATGGTTTTACTGATAAAACCAATATTGACAACACACAACATAATTAAACATGTTGAACATAAAACGTAAAGTTAAACAATCTGTAAGCCACACAACATTATTAAACATCTTGAAAATAAAACATAAGTTAAACAAGACTCTAGATTTGATTTATTGTGTTTAACGCCACTTTCAGCAATATTTCAGCTATATAATGGCGACCAGTTTTAGTGGTGGAAGAAGCCGGAGTACCCGGAAAGAACCACCGACCATGGGCAAGCAACTAGTAAACTTTATCACTTGCGACTGCGAGTAAACAAACTCTAAACTACACAACATAATCAAATACCTTGAAAATAAAACATAAAGTTAAAAAAAAAACTGTAAGCTACACAACAAGTATTAATCACGTCGGTTGTGTAATGGTAAGCGTGCTCGCCTCGAGTGTTGTAGATCATGAGTTCAATCCCCGATCGGGTCAAACCTAAGAAACTGGTATTTGGTAGGCACGCAACATTAATTAGGAGAAAGAGCAAAGACTGGTTCGCTCGGAATCAGGATTATGAGTCCGTATGGTGCATCATGTCTACTCGTGGATTGTTGTTTCAGTAAGCCAGCACTAAAAAAATCTAACTAAGCGTGTTGGCCTAGCACAAAGCTGACCTCATCATCATCTCATTGAAAATTAATTTGTTCACGCCATGATATAGCTGAAATATTGCTGAATTGGCGCTAAACAACAATCACTCACTCACGTATAGTTTCCACATCGAGTCCACATAATAGAAGGGTCACCTTTTTCTGCTACAATAATAACACCCATCGTATACTGTAGGTACGATACAACTAAAATTAAACATAAAGTTAAACAAGCCACACAACATAATTAAACACGCTGAACATAAAACATAAAGTTACACAAACTTTAATATTCTCTGTTCATCGAAGTATTTATCTTAAACAATAATAGTTGATGTTATTTCAATGAAATCCATCTAATTAATTACCAGTTTAATATTAATTTTTTTTATTGTGAATACAAAAAACAATTTCATTGATTTGCCATTTTGGTCGATAAATGTTTTTTTGGGTTAAAAATATTTACATATTCCGTTCTATTGTCAAATATATAATTACGGAATAAAGCTGGGATTTCTCGATGTAGGCTACGCCATTATATAAAAAAAAATTGCATTTATCTCTCCAGTTAGTGTGTAAAAATGTTATATGTGTACATTGATTTTATCATATGTTGACACACGTACATTTGTGAAAATTTAGACCCATTCAAGTATACACACAGGTAATTATTAACACATAATATTTATTATTACATTTAAATGTACATTTTGACGCCGATTCTCGCGACTGTTGAACCCTGCAACATCATCTGAGATTGCAGTCAGACCATCGCATGTCTAATGTATTTTATGTGTCATGCATGTCATCATGGCTAGCTTGAATAGAGATATAATGTACGGTATAAACTGAGGTAGAATATGTGTAGGCCACCATGTAGGAAATAAAAAGTGATAACAATTCGATCAATCAAATACATGATTAGAGATAAGTTTACAAGCTATACATCAGTATATAGCACGGGGTGGGGTAAGGGGCGGATCCAGACTAGCAGAAAAGAGGGGTGCTTCAATTGTTTCTTCCAAAAAGGCAGTGTGCAAAATTTACCAAAAATTGGTGTGTAGTTTTGACGATTTCAATAGTTTACCAACCACGAAAGAACCCCACGAGGTGAAGTCTACACCCGCAAAATGGAAACTATGTNACATTACACAAATAGAGAGAACATTACACAAATAGAGAGAACATTACACAGAGAGATCATTACACAATTAGAGAGCATTACATAATTTGAGAGAACATGACACAAATAGAGAGAACATTACACAAATAGAGAGAACATTACACAAATAGAGAGAACATTATGCAAATAAAGAGAACATTACACAAATAGAACACTACAGAAATAGAGAGAACAAATTACACAAATAGAGAGAACACTACACAAATAGAACATTATACAAATAGAGAAAACATTACACAAATAGAGAGAACATTACACAAAAAGAGAGAACATTACACAAATAGAGAGAACATTACACAAATAGAGAGAACATTACACAAATAGAGAGAACATTACACAAATAGAGAGAACATTACACAAATAGAGAGAACATTACACAAATAGAGAGAACATTACACAAATAGAGAGAACATTACACAGTTAGAGAGTATGACATAATTTGAGAGAACATGACACAAATAGAGAGAACATTACACAAATAGAGAGAACATTACACAATTAGAGAGCATTACATAATTTGAGAGAACATGACACAAATAGAGAGAACATTACACAAATAGAGAGAATATTACACAAATAGAGAAAACATTACACAAATAGAGAGAACATTACACAAATAGAGAGAACATTACACAAATAGAGAGAACATTATGCAAATAAAGAGAACATTACACAAATAGAACACTACAGAAATAGAGAGAACAAATTACACAAATAGAGAGAACACTACACAAATAGAACATTACACAAATAGAGAGAACATTACACAAATAGAGAGAACATTACACAAATAGAGAGAACATTACACAGTTAGAGAGTATTACATAATTTGAGAGAACATGACACAAATAGAGAGAACATTACACAAATAGAGAGAACATTACACAAATAGAACATTACACAAATAGAGAGAACATTGCACAATTAGAGAGCATTACATAATTTGAGAGAACATTACACAAATAGAGAGAACAAATTACACAAATAGAGAGAACATTACACAAATAGAACATTACACAAATAGAGAGAACATTACACAGAGAGAACATTACACAATTAGAGAGCATTACATAATTTGAGAGAACATGACACAAATAGAGAGAACAAATTACACAAATAGAGAGAACATTACACAAATAGAACATTACACAAATAGAGAGAACATTACACAGAGAGAACATTACACAATTAGAGAGAATTACATAATTTGAGAGAACATGACACAAATAGAGAGAACATTACACAAATAGCGAAAATATTACACAAATAGAGAGAACATTACACAAATAGAGAGAA
>MJUT01012454.1:21613-47877 GCA_002080005.1 Gigantidas platifrons | reverse complement strand
TTGTCAGTAGGAGGACTCATGTGTTGTATAGGTACATTACCTCCAGTTGTCAGTAGGAGGACTCATGTGTTGTATAGGTACATTACCTCCAGTTGTCAGTAGGAGGACTCATGTGTTGTATAGGTACATTACCTCCAGTTGTCAGTAGGAGGACTCATGTGTTGTATAGGTACATTACCTCCAGTTGTCAGTAGGAGGACTCATGTGTTGTATAGGTACATTACCTCCAGTTGTCAGTAGGAGGACTCATGTGTTGTATACCTTATTTGTGTTTGCTTGTGTATAGTTGTGTCTAACACATATTGTGTTGTGTTTTTGTTTTGTTTTTCTTTGTCTTGTGTACTCTGTTTCCAGTTTCTCTGGATTGTTCATTTTTGATTGCCCCTTCGGAATTCTCTAACGTTTATTTACAATAAAATTATCAAATGAATAACAAATTAAAAAATGTATTTTATGTGAAATATGTAATAATTATTGCACATTCACTCCTAAAATGACTTCACCAAGAAGTTGTTGTAAATATGTCTTTAGATAATTGTTTTTGTTAACTTGATCATTTAGTATTTATATGCCACCAAGATTTGTCTGTATAATTAAAGGTTTAAAATGTATGTTGTTGAAAATTGACCCATTGCCATGAATAGTGTGTGGGTGAAGCCGCAGCAACTTCGCTTGTTTTTGTTGGGAGCAAAGAATATGCAAATTTCCATTTTCATGTCATTTATTAATTGACGAAATGTAACAAAACTAATAAACTAAAACAATGTCACAAATATAAAGGGAAAGTGATAGAGAAGCATTTACATATCATATAACAAATATCAAACTGTTCATAAGTAATCACTCCCTTTCAAAGTATATCAGCTCCCTAATACAAAAAAGTGTGGCATTTAAAACGGCCACAGCCAACTGAGGTTTTGGGGCAGAATATTCGCAATAAAACAGAAATTTGGCAACTCAAACGTCATTTGTTTTACAATAATTCTTTCAAAATAAATGAAAATCAAACTGTAAGATCATTTTAGTCGTGGCACTTCTGTCCATCGAAATCATGGGTGTACTTTAATAATACAGCAGACGGGGCCATAATGGCATTGATCTTTTGATAGTTGGATTTACATATGCAATCAGTGTCTCCATTACTGTTGTGAGTTCGAATCCCGTTCATGGCGAGGTTTACTCGATACAACATTATGTGATAAAGTTTGTCAGTGACTGGCGACAGGTCGGTGACTTTCCGCGGGTACTCCAGTTTCCACCACCATTAAAGCTGATCGCCACGATATAACTGAAATATTGTTGAAAGTGGCGTTGAACATCCTAACAATTCAGCACAATCTACCTTTAACAAATTAATAACACAAGCTAAAAGTATGCAAATAAGATTTAACTTGAAATTTGTAATCATGCATGAAAGGAATATTTTTGAAAGAAAAGTATCAGTGTATTTATTTCTTGTAGACTTGCCGACAACGGCATCAAATGTAAATCTCTGAGTATAGGTTGTACGCCGAGCTGCTCACATCCGGACGAAAGTATGAATGCCTTAACAGAGTTTCATCCTGGGAATTATATATTCTATGGTCAGTTTTCATTTACTAGAGATATCTTTATATCAGATCATATCAAAGCAATAACATTTTCTATTGCATTATGAAATAATAGTTTGAAGATACCAAAGGGGCAATCAGAATCTGTATATCGAAGAAGAACAGACAACGTAATGTAATGGCCAAAAGAAAAAGTACAAAAGGACAAAAAACGATCTACTAAACATACATATAAAACTAAAGATCGAGTAACACGAACCCCACTAAAAACCGGGTGTGACCTCAGCTGCTCCGGAAGGTAGGTAGTGCCTGCTCCATTAGTGACACCCGTCGTATTAATCTAGTTACAAACCTTTGATAAGTCATCAATGAGGAAAGGAATGGGAAGTGTTTACGACAAGCGAAACATATACGTGGTCATTTGTGACACAGACATTTCATAACGGTCAATCAAGTCATGGTGGCGACCGTCAATCAAGTCATGGTGGCGACCGTAAAACTTTCAGAAAGTGTTCCAACAGTATTACTTTTTTTTCTCATTTTATTAATAAACAATTATGTATTATATTGTTTCACAGATTTTGATATTTAAATATAGTTTTCAAATTTGTTGTTGGCAAACACTATTACATTAAATTGATGTATACTTTTTGAATGCTTGTTAACACAAAAAAAAATATGTCGAAAGATTTTGTATGCAGTCTCCAAGTA
Source organism: Gigantidas platifrons (assembly GCA_002080005.1). Taxonomy (NCBI): domain Eukaryota; kingdom Metazoa; phylum Mollusca; class Bivalvia; order Mytilida; family Modiolidae; genus Gigantidas; species Gigantidas platifrons. The sequence continues at coordinate 45,616 of MJUT01012454.1, read as the reverse complement.
AAAGTGTGAGTTTGCTTCAGAAAGATCATTGATGTAATTGCTCCATATAACCACCGCTCTCTTTTATAACAATTTGGATATTACTTTGACGAAGAATTGAGGATTAATACAAAATACATCAAAATGAAAACAATTGCCAATATATCTCACAGACGTCCCCACTTGCTTAATTATCTCATTTTGGGTCAAGTCTCCTATATATTGCCAAACACGTGTGGAGATTCCGTCGATCTAATGCCTGAAAGCAAAATGATTCACCAATAAGAAAGAGGATCATCGACACAAAATATTAGAATTGGAAACGAAAGCAGTTCTGGAAATAATTATAAAAACCTTCATTTTACGGACCAATGGATACTACGCAAGATTCGACATACCTGACTATCTCGTGAGTGATTGACAAGTAACCCTCTACATCTCTGTGTTTGTTCTTTAGATATCCAGCAGTCACTCATTGGTAGCTGTACTAGAGAAGAGATAGCATGCCGCCTTACTACACGAGTAATTGGCCATAAACCTGCTAGCAACATTATGCTGATAGATTGTGGGTTTGTGGCACTCAGCTATGATGGAATGGGATTGAACCCTAATGAGTTCTCCACCTTTCAGGATAACCCCGATCTCATGTAAATATATATTATTACCAGCTCACATTATTACATTGGCGAGTTTGAGAATGTTGAATAATTTCCATTAGCTTTTTTNNNTGTTGGAGAGATGATTGGTAGGATCAGTCTGTCCTGTTCACGAAGCCCATCTTGAAGGTTCAGATCTCAATATAGATATTTTCATGTTAACATTTTAGTCGAGTGATAATAGCCTCGTTTACATGAATTCTAACATGAAGTTGTGAGATATGAAAGTTCACGTTTTAGATTTTTAAGACATAATTTTTTTTATAGCATTTTAAAAATTATGAACTGTCACAAAGATGATATTAACAAGACTCTTCACTTTGTATGTAAAAGTATTTTCTTTCTATTTTACATATAAGAATCACGGGTTTCTCACAGGAAATTGGAAAAGTCAGCACAAAATCGGGACAGAAGCTAAATTACGCACAATATCCGATTGGTTCACAGCTGTTTTTATACCCGTGGCACGTGAGTACAATTGGTAGTAACACTGATATAGACATGTGATGGTTGGGTTATTGACATGTGATGGTTGTGTTACTGACATGTGATGGTTGGGTTATTGACATGTGATGGTTGTGTTACTGACATGTGATGGTTGTGTTATTGACATGTGATGGTTGGGTTATTGACATGTGATGGTTGTGTTACTGACATGTGATGGTTGGGTTATTGACATGAGATGGTTGGGTTATTGTCATGTGATGGTTGTGTTACTGACATGAGAGGGTTGGGTTATTGTCATGTGATGGTTGTGTTATTGTCATGTGATGGTTGTGTTATTGACATGTGATGGTTGTGTTACTGACACGTGATGGTTGTGTTACTGACATGAGATGGTTGGGTTACTGATATGTGATGGTTGGGTTACTGATATGTGATGGTTGGGTTATTGACATGAGATGGTTGGGTTATTGTCATGTGATGGTTGGGTTATTGTCATGTGATGGTTGGATTATTGCCATGTGATGGTTGTGTTACTGACATGTGATGGTTGGGTTATTGACATGTGATGGTTGTGTTACTGACATGTGATGGTTGGGTTATTGACATGTGATGGTTGTGTTACTGTCATGTGATAGTTGTGTTACTGTCATGTGATGGTTGTGTTATTATCATGTGATGGTTGTGTTATTATCATGTGATGGTTGTGTTACTGACATGTCATGGTTGTGTTACTGACATGTGATGGTTTGGTAATTGACATGAGATGGTCGTGTTACTGACATGTGATGGTTGTGTTATTGTCATGTGATGGTTGTGTTATTGTCATGTGATGGTTGGGTTATTGACATGTGATGGTTGGGTTATTGTCATGTGATGGTTGTGTTGCTGACATGTGATGGTTGGGTTATAGACATGTGATGGTTGGGTTATTGACATGTGATGGTTGGGTTATTGGCATGTGATGGTTGTGTTGCTGACATGTGATGGTTGGGTTATTGTCATGTGATGGTTGTGTTATTGTCATGTGATGGTTGGGTTATTGACATGTGATGGTTGTGTTATTGTCATGTGATGGTTGGGTTACTGACATGTGATGGTTGGGTTATTGCCATGTGATGGTTGTGTTGCTGACATGTGATGGTTGTGTTATTATCATGTGATGGTTGTGTTATTGTCATGTGATGGTTGTGTTACTGACATGTGATGGTTGTGTTATTATCATGTGATGGTTGTGTTATTGTCATGTGATGGTTGGGTTATTGCCATGTGATGGTTGTGTTACTGACATGTGATGGTTGTGTTATTGTCATGTGATGGTTGTGTTGCTGACATGTGATGGTTGGGTTATTGTCATGTGATGGTTGTGTTACTGACATGTGATGGTTGTGTTATTGCCATGTGATGGTTGTGTTGCTGACATGTGATGGTTGTGTTATTGTCATGTGATGGTTGTGTTATTGTCATGAGATGGTTGGGTTATTGACATGTGATGGTTGTGTTACTGACATGTGATGGTTGGGTTATTGTCATGTGATGGTTGAGTTATTGCCATGTGATGGTTGTGTTACTGACATGAGAGGGTTGGGTTATTGTCATGTGATGGTTGGGTTACTGTCATGTGGTGGTTGGGTTATTGACATGTGATGGTTATGTTACTGACATGTGATGGTTGTGTTATTGTCATGTGATGGTTGTGTTACTGACATGAGAGGGTTGGGTTATTGTCATGTGATGGTTGGGTTATTGTCATGTGATGGTTGGGTTATTGCCATGTGATGGTTGTGTTACTGACATGTGATGGTTGGGTTATTGCCATGCGATGGTTGTGTTGCTGACATGTGATGGTTGGGTTATTGTCATGTGGTGGTTGGGTTACTGTCATGTGATGGTTGTGTTACTGACATGTGATGGTTGGGTTATTGACATGAGATGGTTGGGTTATTGTCATGTGATGGTTGTATTACTGACATGAGAGGGTTGGGTTATTGACATGAGATGGTTGTGTTATTGATATGAGATGGTTGGGTTACTGACATGTGATGGTTGTGTTACTGACATGTGATGGTTGTGTTACTGACATGCGATGGTTGTGTTACTGACATGTGACGGTTTGGTCATTGACATGAGATGGTTGGGTTACTGACATGTGATGGTTGTGTTACTGACATGTGATGGTTTGGTTATTGACATGAGATGGTTGTTTTACTGACATGTGATGGTTCGGTTACTGACATGTGATGGTTTGGTTATTGACATGAGATGGTCGTGTTACTGACATGTGATGGTTGGGTTATTGACATGAGATGGTTGGGCTACTGACATGTGATGGTTGTGTTACTGACATGTGATGGTTTGGTTATTGACATGAGATGGTTGTGTTACTGACATGTGATGGTTCGGTTACTGACATGTGATGGTTTGGTTATTGACATGAGATGGTTGTGTTACTGACATGTGATGGTTTGGTTGTTGACATGAGATGGTTGGGCTACTGACATGTGATGGTTGTGTTACTGACATGTGATGGTTTGGTTATTGACATGAGATGGTTGTGTTACTGACATATGATAGTTTGGTTATTGTCATGAGATGGTTGGGTTACTGACGTGTGATGGTTGTGTTACTGACATGGGATGGTTTGGTTATTGACATGAGATGGTTGGGTTACTGACATGTGATGGTTGTGTTACTGACATGTGATGGTTTGGTCATTGACATGAGATGGTCGTGTTACTGACATGTGATGGTTTGGTTATTGACATGAGATGGTTGTGTTACTGACATATGATGGCTTGGTTATTGACATGAGATGGTTGGGTTACTGACATGTGATGGTTGTGTTACTGACATGTGATGTTTTGGTTATTGACATGAGATGGTCGTGTTACTGATATATGATGGTTTGGTTATTGACATGAGATGGTCGTGTTACTGACATGAGATGGTTGGGCTACTGACATGTGATGGTTGTGTTACTGACATGTGATGGTTTGGTCATTGACATGAGATGGTTGTGTTACTAACGTCTATCACCACTTTGTAAAGCTATATCGTAGCTGTTATAAGACTTATTGATGAGGAAAGCACTGGCAGATACCCCCGACCTTAGGCAAGTGTCTGGAACACCTTAAGACTCTAGCTGGGTTACGGGACTCAGAAATCCGCGACCTTAAAAACTTGTCCACCAAGGCACCGCCTATATCGATAAGGTGAACAAAGGCAAAGTGCACACTGTAATAAGTTATGAATTGCCTATAAGATTATTCATGGAAAATATAAAAAATAATTCCACAATTAGAGGTAGCGTAAATGATAAATATTTTTTAAAAGTATTTCAAGAAACCACTTCCCTTATCACAAAAAACAAAACAGACACACATACATAGTAAAAGAAGAATGGCATTTATTCCTAGCGCATTTGTTAAAAAAATGTTTAATCGATGAACGCCATTAAGGGGTCTGTCTAACATTNTTCTATGTTCACAGCGGGGACAAGATTGTTGAATCATGGAGGCCTGCTAAAGGATGGTGAATTACTACATCTATTTCAAAAGCGATATAACATCGTTTAAGTAGAAAAACCAGCATACATTTCTATTCTATGCTATAATATGGACAGATATAATGATATATATAGAAATGTCAGATATATTTCCTGGAATTATTTATAAAGTACACAATTATGTCAAGGTCATTGATATTTGTTTTAAAGAGTCAATAATATATTTAAGCCATCATCATCAAGTAAGTTTTTCTGTGGTCAAATTTAAGTCATGTTTTCTATTTGATCTTAAATTTGAATAAATAAATAAATACATAAATTAATACTTTTCTTGTAATATAAAGTGTAAAAAGAGGGTTGGTTCTATATATATCTACATCACTTCTTTTTGACATCAATCAATATAACTACTACAGCCTTACTTTATTGTGTCAAAAATAAAGGGGTGTTAATTTTTTATATCATAATATTCAACTATTGGTGTTATCCTTGAAAATTTCAGCTCTAAGTTATAATGAAAAGACGTTAAATTAATTAATCCTTCCGGAACTTTCAGAACACTAGTTATCCCCGGTTATTATTTGGGAGGAGTGGATCTTGTTACTCACATCTCTAGTTTTCTCTGTTGTGTTTTGTAGACCATTGTTTGTCTTTTCACTTTTGACCATTATATTCCTTGTCCTTCTTATAATACTTGTTTGGTATCTTCAGACTTTTCTGAAGCTGACAGCTACTGCCAACGAACAAGACAACACAGTTTAGTGTTTCAATACGGCTGCTTGAATAGTCGAGTATTTATTATATATTTAGATAATACAAATCGGTGAAAAAATTCGATAAGCGATATCCTTAATATTGTATGAAGTGTTTCAAGATACCAACACGAACCCCACTAAAAACCGGGAGTGAACAATAAGGTAATGGTATTGAACATGACATAAATGATATCACAGATACGGATAGGTCTGCATCATACCTTGACATGTAGCTCGAAATTGACAGTGAGGGCCGATTAAGAACTAAACTTTACAGTAAAAGAAATTATTTTAGTTTTCGCCATGTGAACTTCTCATTTATATGTAGTAACATTCCGGTATATGAAGTATATATCTCTCAGTTTATCCGATATTCCAGAGCTTTTGGTTTTTATTATGATTTCCTTGATAGAGGGTTGCTGAAAACAATGTAGTTACTGAACCTAGTGGTTAAGTTCAAATCATCACTTTGAAAGTTGCACGGTCGCCACCATGACTTGCTTAACCGTTATGGAGTATCTGTGTCACAAATGACCACTGGTATGTTCCGTTTGTCGTAATCACTCTCCGGTCTTTTCCTCATTCATGACTTATCACCGAGTTTGTAACTGAGTTCACCCCCGGTTTTAGTGGCGTTCGTGTGGCTCAATCTGTAGTTTTAGTGGCGTTCGTGTGGCTCAATCTGTAGTTTTAGTGGCGTTCGTGTGGCTCAATCTGTAGTTTTAGTGGCGTTCGTGTGGCTCAATCTGTAGTTTTAGTGGCGTTCGTGTGGCTCAATCTGTAGTTTTAGTGGCGTTCGTGTGGCTCAATCTGTAGTTTTAGTGGCGTTCGTGTGGCTCAATCTGTAGTTTTAGGGGCGTTCGTGTGGCTCAATCTGTAGTTTTTTGTTTTATGTTTTGAAGATCGTTCTTGTCCTTTTGTACGTTTTCTTTTGTCCATTGTGTTCTCTGTCCTTGTTCGATTTACGGTTTTTTATTACCCTTTCAAACTTTTCGTATGTTCGTATGTGCCTACAGCTCACAAATGACGCATGTATAAAACAGGAACGTGTTAGAGAAAATCACTCATTACATCTTTCTGAAGAATTAGAGAGAGTTTTATTTTCTATAGATCTATTCAAAATATAGAAGATTTTAAGATATCAAAATCTATATGCATTCATTGGTGAACGCACAAACAATGTATACAAAAACTGTTTTGCCACTATAGGGCAATAGAACTGATAAATAACTTGCCTGACATTTGAAAAATTGTCTACAAGATTGCGCAGCCAATTGTAACCAAACTTGACAGCAAAGCAGCAAATACCCATTTTATAGTCTTTGCTTTGACCCACGATCTAGATACAGCACTTTGATTTGACTGTTGTGACTTGCACTATTGTAAATATCATACTAAAATAGTGTAAGCAACAAGTTATATACAAATTGTATCAGTTTTATTTGGAACAAACGACACAGAATACTTCCAGACCATCTTTGTAAGGTGGACATGGTAATGAACCACATTTCATTCCTGTTACATAGATAAGATTTTCATCGTTGTTCCTACTTCCTCCTGATGTATAGGTAGGGTGGGCATCAACACAAATGAAAGACGAAGCAGCTTGCGAATAGGCACCCGATGCTATTATACCATCATATTCTTTCTTCCATCCTGCAAAACAAGATTTCCTACCGGGAATCATCAATGACGATGACGTGTTTGTACTTCTACATACTGCACAAGGAACATCTTCATTATAAGCACCAGATCCAAATTGATTACTCTCATATTCTGTTCCATAAAGTAAGCTTGCAGCTGATATTGTTTTGTTACTGAGTTCAGGATTACTGGGAAGACACAACATATTGGATGCACCACCTTTATAGGTGGAACTGTAGGAATATTTTTCACCAGCTGCATAACCTGTTGATGAATGATAAAAATTAATCTCGATGATAGTCCATGATAATTGTTAATGTTTGCAAAAATTCTAATAAATGTATAGTATTTTCAAGTAAGACCAAGAATAAGATTCGGAAGTCTCGTTGTAGCGTACAATGAAAATACAAGGTTTGGAATTGATGTGGACATATTATAAGGTGTTCCTATTGCAAGTGTTATTCTGTTTGGTCTTAATGGTATTTGCATGTGTTCATACCAATTGCACTATTCTACACAATAACATTGCAATAAAACTTTAGTGTACAAATCAATAGGAGTTATAATTCTGAAAAGATGTCATTATATTTGGAAATGTTTATATTTGTAATATCTTGGGAAAATGTTGAAAAGTCAATTCTGATAATAAAAGTTAGAGAAAACCGAAGGGGCAATCAGCAATAGACTACCCAGAGACACTGGCAACATTAGGTACACAAGACACAGGACAAAGATAATCAAAACAAAGGACACAACATACAAAATGAAAAGATGAGCAACACGAACCCCACCGAAACCCGGGGTACTAGTAGTTTAGGAGGGTTTGTCCTACCTAATTCATAAACTTGAGGCGGACTTTTCATTTTAGTCTGTATATTTCGTTGTATATCTCTACGCAAAATGTTATGTTATAATGTCGAGAGTTATTATGACAAGTACTGAGAGTCGTCTTGCAGATTAACAACAGGTGCGGTCTGACCATCCTTGCTCTCTGACAAAAAATGAATTATAGGTTTTCAGTCTAGAAAGACCAAATATTTCGCATTGGTGGACAGATAAACCCGTTTGACAGGTCCAGCTGTCCATCACGAACACCGTATCCGACCGGTGTGGACACGTTTAACACCAAACCTATAATTATTTAGTGAAAGGACATCATCTATATAGCGGAACGTTAAATTAAAGGATCGGGGTAGCTTCTTTTCGTTTTTCATGAGAAGTCCCTGTATGCAGTCTTCCTCATACGAATAAAGGAACAAGTCGGCGAAAAGAGGAGCACAGTTTGTACCCATAGGTATGCCGACTGTCTGTTGAAAAACACGTCCACCAAACATAACAAATATGTTGTAAATCAAAAACTCGAACACGTTGATGATATCAGTTTCAGAGAAGTTTTTGGTAGAATCAGAGTAACAATAAAAGCGATATTCCTTTACTTTAATTTGTACTTAAATGTAATGTTGGACAGTCTCTCGTGTTCATCTACATACATATCCTTGTTAATGTGCATGGAAAGGACAGTGATGTTGATTTTATGCTTTGTATCTTGTTGACATTAATGTTGTCTATTTTTGGGCTATGTAATTTGATGATAAAGGAAAAAGCATTCTTCTGTTTTATTAAGACTGATGATCGTTATGGATTTTGCAATACAATGGTTTCGTATAAAGAAACATTACGTAATTCTTTGACAGTTAAGCAATCGAAATTCTACATTCTCAGTATCCATTGATTTTTAGGAGGCAGCTATTGACCAATCGATATTCTACTTTCCACAGGAACGTCAGATAAATATCTAAGCTAATGTATTTGGTAAAAACAACGTACCTTCATATATCATTTCTGTATTTGGTGCTGAACATTCAGATCTACCCCATCGTACGTATGTAGAACCATGGCCTAACAGAGAAAACAAAACCTCAAACTTATTAATTGCATTAATTTCTAAATATTTATTATCTTAAGAATAGTCTATAATTTTGAATCTAATTCAGACGGGGTTCTTAATTCAAATTCAAAATTTTCGAATGATACATTTGTGTCGCAATAACGAATACCAATTCCCTTTTCAATATGCGTTCAACATTAGCGTCCAAGAAAAATAAACACAATTCAAACTAAAAACTCTCAACCATGTCACAGCCACACAATTGCATTATAGTTCAAAAACTGTTTACTTTTCATGAGGTGGTGGTGTTTTGTTTAAAGTAGAAATAATTATGATAAATGTTATTTGTAAAACTCAATAAAAGTTTATGATATAATGTTTGTATTGAAAAAAAACCCATATGGTCTAAATACCCGTATGGTCCAGCTCGTACTAGACCGTATGAGTATACTCATACGGTAGGACCGTACGTGTACGGTCGGACCATACTCGTATGGTCGGACCGTACGCGTATGGTCCAAATACTCGTATGGTCTGTAACATATATAAACTAGATCATGTACCCAATAGAAAGAGAATCAGATCATGAGTATATATATAATTGTGTCGGATAGACATCGTCCTGTTGATGGGGATGTTGTCACGATATAATACAGAAAACCTGACCGTAGATGAAAAGGGGTTGGAGAAGACTTCATAAGTTTGTTAAACTTGTGTCTAATCCATTTTGTTTTTTTAATTGGTAAATAAAATATGTTTCAACAAAAAAATCAAAATGAGTAACGAGTTTGGATAGTGCCATGGTCTCTGCACTATATAAACCTCTTTTGTGGAGTAAGCCATAATATATACCGTCCCTACCCAACTCTTCACATTTCTCCAGTAGCAGCCAAAAGTGTCTGCCCTAGTTTTCCCAGTCACTCTTATCTATAGCTTTTTTGTGTATATTGTTGTACTTATCATCGCCCTGAACATGTAACTTTTGTCTAAACTTTTTAGATGTATTTTCCTCTGCCTTCAACAATCAACGAGTAACGCCCCATATTTTAAGATATAATTTCCATTCTGTTTTTGCTTTCATTTTTTTGGGTGTTGATTCATCAAAATCACAGTGATTACAAACATAAAACGTTCCAACGAAATGAAAACAGTGGTTAGATCGTTTTGATTAAAAACGTAGATATCAAATGTAGTGCGCACGACGTGTTTCTGGAATAACCTTCATCAGGTACACTCAAAATCGAAAGATTGGAAAGCCAAATAATTTAAAGTTTTAGGTGCAATACAACCAAAGGGCCTATACAGGATAGTTGTCGTTTGCGATTACTTTACTGTAATCAAATAATATAAGAAATAGTTGTCCAATGTAAGGAAAGAAAACTTACTCTGCATCGTGTGAATTGTCTGTTCGAGGACGGTGGTCTTGGTCTTTTCACTACTTAGGTCACCTTGCAGCTGAGATATTTGTCCTTGTAGTTGCGTTTGTTGCTGTGATAGTTGCCCTTGCAGTTGTGATATTTGCCTTGACATTTGGCCAGACATTTCATGTTGTTTCTTTTCTAATTGACTTAGTCGTGAATGAACAATATCTGGATCATTTAACAAAAGTCTCTTTGATTTTTCTGCATTAGCATTGCTTTGGAAACATTCCAATAACACAAAAATCCCAATTATTGTAAACAATAATGGCTTAAACATTTTTATCTGTGAACAAGTAGGTATAACAAGTCCAAATAATATATTACGTAGAGGACAGTATTAGATAAGAACAGATTAATTGTGTCGATTACGTGACAGTAAGAAATGATAAAACAAAATGCACTGACTCTTGTATACATCTTCCCACTTTTCCCTATTGAAAGAAGGGATTGAAGATACCAGAGGGGTAATCAGAATCCATAAATCGAAGAACAGACAACATAATGACCAAAATAAAAAGGACAAAAGGACTAACAACGATCTACAAAACACTACACATAAAAATAAAGATCGAGTAACACGAAACAACACGATCTACACAACACTACACATAAAACTAAGGATCGCGTAACACGAATCAACAGTCAGTTTCCTCATTAGTTTATTTGTGTTGATCGTCATCGTCACTTTCAACAACTGTTATGCAAATGTCATGACTACCAGACCAAATGGGTAAGAAATCTGCAGACATTTATATCAAATTAACATGTGAAACCCTGGGTCATGAGTAGTTGTCGCGGTACATTAACACTTTAGGTAAGTTTAGGGGGCGCGAATCAACATCGATGGTCGTAGACTTGAGGTCATAAGTCAATGCCCTTAACAACTCAGCCACTCACTCATAACCCCCTTCATTAAATAAACATTAGAGAAAGCCGAAGGGGCAATCAAGAATGGACAATCCAGAGAAACTGGAAAGATTGGGTACACAAGACACAGGACGAAGACAAACAAAACAAACCCCACAACACTGAATACTAAAAAGATGAGCAAAATAGACCCCACCAAAAACCGGGGGTGAATTCAGATGTTCTTGAAGGGTAAACATTCCCTGCCTCTTATAAGACACCCATCGTGTTACTCATATAATAAAGACGTGTTTGACACCATAATACGTAAACAAACACAAACAACATAAGAGATGAACCATCATACAAACAACTGGGTATAAGACGAACCGAACATCGCTTCCATGCAGAAATCGCAACGAACATCATAACACGTAACCAAGAACGGAAAGACATATGATACGACAAAATGTTGGAAACTATTATACACAACATAAATAAGACATGAGCCCTCCTACAAACTACTGGGTGTAAGACGAACTGACCAATCTTTCTAACTATCAATTGCGATATTTAATTCATTTATTGACATTCTCGAGACACGAGTCTCGTTACTATGTGAAATTATAAATGGTAGTACTTTTCTTTATCACACACGGGAACCGTCCTTGTGGAACAGTCTTCTCAAGATGAAATAATTGAACCAATGTCATGTTTGAAATAGTGTCGTTATTTGAGTTTGTTTGCGCATAGTGGTGTCCAACACGTATTGTGTTGTGCTTTTGTTTTGTTTTTCGTCGTCTTGTGTACCTTATGTTGTCAGTTTCTCTGGCTTGTCCATTTTTAGTTGCCCCTTTGGCATTTTCTAACGTTTATTTCCCTGACCATTTGACGAATTGTCTTCAAGATTGGTCAGCTAATTGTAACCAAACTTGACAGGAATATATTCTTACGAAGTGTATATGTTATCCCAACACTCATTTCACACAGATTAGTGAGTGAACAAGTGATTGTTGTTTATCGCTAAGTGAGTGCTTTTCAGATATATATTGTTTTTTTGTTGTTTGATGGTACTTAGCGCCACTTTCAACAATATTTCAGTTATATCGTGGTGGTCAGTTTTATTGGTGGATGAAATCGGACGACCCTGAGAAAACCATCGACCTGTCGCAAGTAACATAATGTTGTACACCTCGCCCTGATCGAAATTAAAACTCGTAACATCAGTGGTGGAAGGCATAGGTAGTCGTAAGTCCAACTACCATACGACCATACCATGACGGCCCCTCTTGTCAGATATAGCAAGGCGAGAACGCTTCAGTGAGATGATATACTGATGATCACGGATGAACGTGTCTCTCCGCTCAGACATATTATTATGATTCCTTTGCTATTACTCCTTAATGCTGCGTGATTAGTGATTAGTAGAAAAGCAGTAAATACCCATTTCATAGTCTTTGCTTTGACCCACGATCTAGGTATAGCACATTGATTTGACTATTATAACTGTTGCTATAGTAAATATCATACTAATCATACTGAAATATTGTAAGGAACAAGTTATACACAAGTTGTATCAGTTTTATTTGGAGCAAACGACACAGAATACTTCCAGATTATTTTTGTAAGGCGGACATGGCAATGAACCACATTGCATTGCTGTTACATAGAGAAGATGGTCATTGTTGCTTCTACTTCCTCCTGTTATATAGGTAAGATGGGCATCAACACAAATGTAAGACGAAGCAGCATGTCCATAGCCACCCGAGGCTATAATGCCGTGATATTCTTTCTTCCATCCTGCAAAACAAGATGTCCTACCAGGAATCATCAATGACGATGTCGTGTTAGTACTTCTACATACTGCACAAGGAACATCTTCATTATAAGCATCAGATCCAAATTGATTATCCTCATACTCTGTTCCATAAATTAGGCTTGGACCTGATATTGTTTTGTTACTAAGTTCAGGATTACTGGGAAGACACAACATATTGGATGCACCGCCCGTATAACTGGAACCGTGGGTGTGTTTTTCGCCAGCTGCATAACCTGTTGATGAAAGATATATTAATTTATTCCAATCCAAGACTAAACTTTGGAAGTTCACTGAGTACAATTAAAATGCAAGTTTACGAGTTCGAAATTGACATGGACACATTATAAGGTATATATCTTTGTATATCTCTTAGCTACCTTGTTTTATCTACATGTCAAGAATTAATAGGACAGTGATTGTATTGTAGGTGGTCGTCTGTCATCTCTGTGACATTATATACTGCAATTGGTAACTTTACAGCATTGATAAAGGTGGTCGTATAAACTTTTGCTTTATACTGGACAATGTCCTGTATAAAGCATTTAGGCCACGCCCCTTTTTGGAACTTTTGCTTTATACTGGACAATGTCCTGCATAAAACATTTGTTAAATGGGGCCCATGACGGGGAATACGAATTTTAATTATTGTTTTCTTATATAGAAAACAGTGAGAAAGAAATATAGTATTACAGTATAAAGACAATATAGGTATGGGTTTTTTTTATATGAGATTTATTTGTATTCGGCGCGAAACAGGGGGACTACTCGGCAGAGCCTCGCAGTACCCCTGTTTCTTAGCCTCATCCAAATAAATCTCATATAAAAAGACACCATACCTATATTGTCTAAATATATATACGTCTGAAAATTAATTCAAACAGTGTTAGAATTAGATCTTTGAGCTGACAAATTTTTGTTCTTCCTCGACGGGATTTGAACTCACACCATTGATACACTGCAGCACCAATCGCTTAGCCTTATGTCCAGCGCCTTGGACCACTCGACCACATCCGCTATATTAAAATATAGCTTCAATAGTCAAAGTGTTACCTTGTCTCGTAAGGAAAATCTAGAGATAGACATAGCACTTGAGTTTAAGCGTGTGTAGATGGTACATATATACTTAATATTATAATCTGACAGCAATCTAACTCAGAAATTTTATTGTATAGGATGATGCAGAATTCATCATACAGTCACAGGAAATAAAGTATATTATACAAGTTTCAAGATGGCGGACTGAATAGAAGGTGGTTTGTGAGCTCCGTTGTAAATATGTAATTTCCATTAGTTATTGTTGTCTTCGGTACATCTCAGTGGCACAAAAATGTAATATTTTGGACAATAAGCAAGTATAACTACAACTACGATATATATATACGAGTATGTGCTGATACTTGACATGTAATCACACTCTGATTGTGTACATTTAACAAAATGGCGACTCACTCAAATGTAAACAATGAGGCCGGTCCATATCGTACAGCAGCTGGTATTGCTAATGAAAACTCTAGACGTATTATATATGACCAAATGACAAGTGCCTCGTGCAATACATCAGTCAGCCAACATCCACACGCACAACAAACATTATCATTCTCCGACCAACCCTCCCCCATATTCATAATGTGACCATGCCGAACAGTCATGTAAAATTGGAAGATGTCCTAAATGACATATATGCAAAACTACACAATTTAGAATCTTTACCGTCAATAGATAGACGACTTGGTGCAATAGAACATAGATTTTCAAGCTTAGAAACTGAGTTGGTAAAGATTAAACAGGACATAGGGTGTCTTGAAGGTAAAGTTATTGGCACAGAACAAATGTCAGTGAATCTTTCTCAGCGTCTAAATTTTGTGGAACATGAAAGAGATGAAATCAGAAGAGAAAGCAATGATTTGAGAGAACGATTGATAGATGTACAGGGACGATCAATGAGGGAAAACCTGCTGTTTGGTGGTATAGGAGAGGACGAAAATGAAAAAAATGATCCCGATAATATTCACACGGAAAGAGTATTACAAACATTTATCAAAGATAAACTAGAAATCTCCGACAAAATTGAATTCCATGTGGTACATCGGCTACGACCAAGACGTGATGGAAAACCTCGAACAATTATTGCAAAATTTGAGAAACGTAAGGATAAAGATAGAGTGCTAAAAGCAGCTCCCATAAAGCTGAGAGAAACTCCATTCAGCATATATGAGCAATATCCAAATGAAATTATGGAAAGACGGAATATTTTATGGCCAATATTTAAACGAGAACAGAGGCGTGGAAGTCACGTAAGACTAAAGGAGGATAAACTTTATGTCAATGGTCAGCGAATATACCCTGAAGATGTAGTGCAATCTCAACAGGTATATGTACCAAATAACGAATTTCAGGGTGCCTCCCAAAAACAGATAATTCGTACGAATCAACAGATTCAAGAAGGACACTCGTTCCTAAAGCAACATTATGGACCCCTCACTCGTCCAAACCCAGTTACTGCCATCAACGCGACCTAGGACAGGTCAACAAGAGGACAGTTATTCAAAAAACCTACCCAAAATAGTACTGTTCATTTATGTGAACTGAAAATTTCATGTTTGAATGTATGTGGTTTGAAAAGTAAACTAAGATTTGAGGAATTTCATGATATAATAAAATGTTATGATATTTTTATATGTATTGAAACAAAAATTGATAAATTTGATATAAGTTGCCAGATGGGTACAGCGAATTTACAAAATGTCGAAAACATTTCAAGAAAAAATCAGGTGGTATCACAGTTATTTTCAAAAAATGTATTTAAAAATGTCTTAATTTTATTGAAACTGACAGTGATTTTGTTCTTTGGTTTAGAATCAACTCTTTTTCTGAAAATCATAATTTATTATGTGGATGTATATACACCCCACCAGAAAATTCAAAATATTCATCACCTGATGTTTTTGATGAAATAGAAAATGAATTAATTAGACTTAAAAGTGACCAAACAATTGCAGCTTTAATTGGTGATTATAACGCACGTTCTGGTGTATTGTTCGACTATATCATGGCAGATGAAAATTTACTACAAGTATTAGACTTAGATCACATTACTGATATCAATAATCACATGTATGAATATGAAAAACTACCATTATAAGATAAGATAAGATAAGATAAGATAAGAAAACTTTATTTTGATTCGGCATGTATATAACATAATAACATAAGCTCTACAGAGCTTTTTACCGAATATAAAAACAGAATACATCAATATTAAAACAAGAAAACAGCATACAGCATAAAAATATACACATCAATGATAAAACATGCGAAGCAAATAAAATCAAATACTGTATATACAATGTAGATGCCGGCCGGGGCCCATGTGACAATGCCTCGCTGGGTCGCCACCGGCATCTACATGCAGCATGACATAATAAAGCAGAAAATTAAGCATGTTTGGATAAAAAATTGACAAGCCCTAAAACAAAGCAATATATATCTAAAAGCTATATGCAAATAAAAAGAGCAAACCAGTAGCAGAATATTATCATCTACATGCAGAACAGCAACAATTAATAATATATATTTAAAAGCTATATGCAAATAAAAAGAGCAAACCAGTAGCAATGTACAATGTACCGTGAAATCGAGCAAGTGAAGATATAGGTCGTTGTAATACTTACGGCCAAAAGCTCTTCAGAGCTTGTGTTGTATATTTGATTTTATGCCGAATCAAAATAAATTTGTCTTATTCTTATCTTATCAACTTTTGTAAAAACAATAGTTTATTTATTTCGAATGGTAGAATTGGTAGCGATAAAGGTATAGGTAAAGTTACATGTAACAATACGAGTTTGGTTGACTACTAAATTGTTTCTCCAGATTTATTTCCCTTCGTATCAGAATTCAAAGTGATTGATTTTGACCCGTTAGTCTCGGATGTTCACAACAGATTACATCTCACGTTTTCAACGATGTCAACAATAGATTTAAATAACAAAAGCAATACAAAAGAATGTGTTTCGAAACCGATCCGTTGGATTGCTGATAAGATAAACTTGTTTGTGGACAGCGTTGAAAATAAAACGAGTATTGTTGACATATTGAATCATTTGGATTTGCTTGATGTAAATTCGGAATCATATCAATCAGATCTAAAAGAATTTGTAGAAAATTTGAATAGTTTATATACTAAATCTGCGATGGATACATTTGGCGAAAAAAATATCCGCAATAATTCCCGCTCGACTTTTAATAAACCGTGGTTGAATAAGCGCTGTCATGAAAAAAGAACAACTTTTCATTACGCGAAGCGAAAATATAATACATGTAAGAATGATGATAGCAGACACAAACTTAAGCTAGCAAGTAAAGAATATAAAACTGCTATGAATCAAATCTTTCAGGACTATCAGTTCAAATCTGAAAATGATTTGCGCAATTCTTGTGAGTCACAGCCCAAAGAGTTGTGGAAATTATTAGATAATATGAACTCGTCGTCTGAAAATAATATAGATATATCTATTAATGAGTTATATGAATATTTTAAAAATTTAAATACTGATAATGAAATCAGTGATACTTATTTTGAACTCCCAGATTGCGATGATGAATTTGTAGATGAAATTTTGAATGGTAAAATAACAGAAAATGAAGTTCTTTTGGCAGCCAAATATATGAAAAATGGGAAAGCTCCTGGGTATGATATGGTTGTAAATGAATATATAAAATCTACCATGCATTTATTTCTGCCAGTATACGTAGAACTATTCAACAAAATACTAGACAATGGTGTTATTCCCGAGTGTTGGACTTTGGGTATCATTCTTCCTATATATAAAAAGAAAGGGGACCCAAAAAATCCAGATTCGTACCGAGGAATAACACTTGTATCCTCCATTGGTAAACTATTCACAACTATTATAAATACTAGACTCTCTAAATATGCTGATATAGCGGAAATCATACCAAATATTCAAGCTGGATTTCGTAAAGGGTACTCTACTTTAGATAACATATTTTGTGTGCATGTATTAATAAATATGTATTTGTCTTTAGGAAAAAAACTGTACTGTACATTTATAGACTTTAAAAAGGATTTTGATACTGTTTGGAGATTAGGATTATGGCAAAAATTAGTGAAAAATAATATTACTGGTAAAATACTCAAAGTTATATTTAGTATGTATAGTGGTATAAAATCATGTGTTAAAACGGGGAACGAGACATCAGGGTTCTTCTCATGCGATATTGGGGTGCGTCAAGGGGAAAATGTATTCCCATTTTTATTTGCAGTTTTTTTGTCGGATCTTGAGGATTTTTTTATGCAGTAATGACATGACAGGTCTCCAAACATGATCACAGAAATGTCTAGAAAATTTAAGATTGTATATACTTTTATTTGTGTTACTATATGCAGATGATACTATTTTATTAGCTGAATCTGAGTCTGATTTACACAATTCCTTAAAAGTTTTTGAAAATTATTGTTCACTATGGAAACTGAAAGTTAATGTTGAAAAAACGAAAATATTGATTTTCACGAAACGTAAAAGGGATTATGATTATGCATTTAATCTATATGGTACAAACATTGAAATAGTTAGTTCATATTCTTATTTGGGGATATTATTCAATTATAATGGTAATTTTACAATCGCTAGAAAGAAATTATCTGAGCAAACTCAGAAGGCTCTTTATGCTCTTTACAGGAAACTGGGAAATATATCAATTCCTATTGATCTCCAACTTAAATTATTTGATTCTTTGATTGAACCAATATTGTTGTATTCATGTGAAATTTGGGGATTTGAAAATTTGGCCATTCTAGAAAAAATACATCTCCAATTTCTTAAATGAATTTTAGCAGTGAGGTCCAGTACACCTAGTTTTATGGTTCATGGTGAAACTGGCCGCTATCCACTAGAGATAAAGATCAAATTAAGAATCTTAAATTTTTGGGTAAAATTACTTCAGTATGAAGATAAGTTATGCAGTAATATGTATCAACTGTTGTATTCTATGCATCAGTCTAGAGCTATCAATTCAAAATGGATTACATATGTAAAATCGTTATTAGATGATACAGGGTTGAGTTATGTTTGGAATAATCAATGCATTTTACATACTAATGACATTAAATTCACTGTTAAGAAAATATTAAGTGACCAATTTATCCAGAAATGGCACAGCTATATCGAACAGGCGTCCAGGGGTGAATTTTATTCTATGTTGAAGACAGAATTTTGTTTAGAAATTACTTACTCAGATTAAGAACTGATAAAAGAGTATATATTTGCAAAATACGCTGTTCAAATTTAAAATTTCCAATCGAAACTGGTCGATGGAATAACATGAGCGTTTCTGCAATTTATGTAACTTGAAGGAGATAGGAAATGAATTCCATTATATTTGTACTTGCCAAAAAGTAGAAATTGTTCAGCTTAGATTAAAGTACACCCCAAGTTACTTTGTCAGAAACCCTAGTGAAAATAAGTTAAGTGGTTTACTTTCATTTTGTAATGTTAAAGTATTAAATAATCTGACAATTTTTCTCAAGAAAGTCTCAAATTACTTATGAAACAACAACTATAACAACAACAAAAATAATAATAATAGTAATAGATTTCGTCACTTACCCTGGAGTTTGTATATAAGATAATCCTAAAAGTTACCTGTATAGAGGTCAATTGTACTTTTATTGCCATGTGTAATAATTACAATGTATGTAAATATGTTTCATTTATTCAGTCTATTTATGTAAATGTGTTTCATTCATTCAGTTCGTCATCATGTATTGTGTATTTTATTGTCTGCCTCTTGTAACAGTGTATACTGCCAGAGTGTAATAAAAGTCAGTCAGTCAAAAAACAAACATCTAAGCAGGTGACAACCATACAATATATCTGTCCCACTGGATTTCAAAGTTACTTGTGATACTAGGTAAATACTAAATATTTATATACGTCTGAAAATTAAACCAAACAGTGTTATAATTAGATCTTTGAGCTGAGAAATTTGTGTTCTTCCCTCGACGGGATTTGAACTCACATCATTGATACACTGCAGCACCAATCGCTGAGCCTTATGTCCAGCGCCCTAGACCACTCGGCCACATCCGCTATATTAAAATATAGCTTCAATAGTCGAATTGTTACCTTGTCTCGTAAGGTCATATGTGTGTGTGTGGTTTCAGTCTAGAAAAGTCTACTATTGCGCATTGATGGACAGGTCAACTCGTTTAACAGGTCCAGCTGTCCGTCAAGAGCACCATATCCGATCGTTCTGGACATGTTTAATCTGGGCTTCTATTGGATAAGATAAAGTCATCACTTCGAAAGTTTTACCGTCGCTAACATGATTAACCGTTGTGGATTATCTCTGTCACAAATTACCACAGATATGTCCATGGTGGGTGCCACATATGGAGCAAGAACTACTTAGCTTTATAGAGCATCTGAATTCACCCCGTTTTTTTTGTGGAGTACGTATTGCTAGACTTTTAGTTTTCTTTGTAGTGTTTTGTAGATCATTGTCCTTTTTACTTTTTCTTTTAGTCATTGTGTTGTCTGTCCTTCAATGTGCGACTTCTAATTACCCCTTTGGTATCTTCAAACTTTTGTTATATTAATTCGTATGCACCAAATAACATTAAAAGGAAAATGATGCCCAGATGTAGCATTTATTAACGGAAGTAAAAACTTCCACTCAACTGCATGCTAGGGCCCGTTTTACACTCATATTACGGTATGAGTTATTCTCTTTGTTGAACGCTCATGGAGAGGTGTACTCTATACATAATACAATATTATGCGATAAAGTTCGTCAATGACTTGCGACAGGTTGGTGGTTTTCTCCGGGTATTCTGGTTTCCTCCACCAATAAAACTGACCGCTATGATATAACTGAAATATTGTTGAAAGTGGTGCTAAACACCATAACCCTAGCCCCGTCCTTGTGAAGACCCTAATGTCACTGTGAAAGGTAGAACAGCAATAAAAGCGCTGTTCCGTTACTTTAATGTGTGTCTAAGTGCAATGTTGGACAGTCTCTTACGTTTATTTACGTCCATATCCTTCCTTGCTAATGTGCATGAAAGGGACAGGGGTGTTGGGTTTCTGCTCCTCATGGTGTTGACATCAATGTTGTCTCCTGTAATCAGGTGATAAAAGAAAAAGCCTTCTTCTGTTTTGTTGAGGCTGATGATCGTTATGGATTTTGCAAGAGAATGGTTTCATATAAAGAAACATTAAGTATTCTTTGACAGGTAATCAATCAAAATTATATTTTCCGCATCCATTGATTGTCAGAAGGCAGATATTGACCAGTCGATATTCTACTTTTCACAGGAACGTCAGATAAATATGGATGCCAATTTATTTGGTAGAAACAACATACCTTCATATATCATTTCTGTATTTGGTGCTGAACATTCAGATCTTCCCCATCGTACGTATGTAGAACCATGGCCTAACAAAAAAACCTCCAATTTCTTAATTTCATTAATTTCTAAATATTTATTACCTTAAGAATATTCTATAATTTTGAATCTAATTTCGATGAGATTCTTATTTCAAATTCATTCCACATTCTCGTGTAATACATTTGTGTCGCAATAACAAATGCCCCTTCCATGTTAATATGCGAGGGTGGATGAGTGGTTGGGTGGGTTTGTGGGTGTGTGGGTGTTGGGTGGGTGGGTGTTCGGGCGTGCGTGCGCGCGTGGGTGCCTTATTTCGTCAAAATTATAGTGAATACCAGCATAAAATGTTCCAACAGAATGACCACAGTATGCAATGTGGTTAGATAGTTTTTAATAAAAACGTAGATATCAAAAGTAGTGCGTACGACGCGTTTCTGGAATAACCTTCATCAGGTACGCTAAAAATTGAAAGATTGGAAAGCCAAATAATAAAAAAATACGTTTTAGAAGCATTACAACCAAAGGGACTAAACAGAATAGTTGTCGTTTGTGATTACTTTACTGGAATCAAATAATATAAAAAATAGTTGTCGAATATGAAGAAAGAAAAGTTACCCTGCAGCGTGTGAATTGTCTGTTCGAGGACAGAAATCTTGGTCTTCTCGCTGTTTAGGTCACCTTGCAGTTGTGATATTCGCCCTTGCTGTTGTGATATTTTCCCTTGCTGTTGTGATATTTGCCCTGTCACTTCCTGTTGTTTCTTTTCTAATTGACTTAGTCGTGCATGAACAATATCTGGATCATTTAACAAAAGTCTCTTTGGTTTTTCTGCTTTAGCATTGCTTTGTAAAAATTCCAATAACACAAAAATACCAATTATTATAAACAATAATGGCTTAGACATTTTTATCTGTGAACAAGTAAGTATAACAAGTCCAAATAATATATTACGTAGAGGACAGTATTAGATAAGAACAGATTAATTATGTCGATTACGTGACAGTAAGAAATGATAAAACAAAATGCACTGACTATTGTATACCTCTACCTACTTTTCCCAATTGCAAGAAGGGATTGAAGATAACAAATGGTAATCAGAATTCGTAAAATCGAAGAAGAACAGACAACATAATGGCCAAAAGGAAAAGGGCAAACAACCATCTACAAAACACTACACATAAAACTAAAGATCGATGAACACGAAACAACACTCAGTTTTCTCTTTAGTTTATATTATTTATGTGTATCTCCACTTTCCACAACTGTTGTGCAAATATCATGACTACCAGACCAAATGGGTAAGAAATCTGCAGACATTTATATCAAATTGACATGAGTCATGAGTAGTTGTCTCGGTACATTAACACTTTAGTTAGGTTTAGGGGGCGCGAATCAACATCAATGGTCGTAGACTTGTTTTCATAAGTCAAAGACCCTAACAAGTCAGCGAATCGTTCATAACTCTTTTCATTAAATAAATGTTACAGAAAACAGAAGAGGCAATCAAGAATGGACAATCAGAGCAACTGGAGGCATCGGGTACACAAGACACAGAACGAAGACAAACAAGACAAAACAAAAACACAACACTGAAAACTGAAACGATGAGCAAAACGGACCCACCAAAACCAGGGATGAATCCAGGTGCTCTTGATGGGTAAGCATTTCCTACCTCTTATAAAATAGCCACCGTGTTACTCATATAGTAAATATGTGTGTAGGTTTAGGGGGTTCTAATCAACATCAGTGGTCAAGACTTGTGATCATAAGTCTGCCACTCATCCATAACTCCCTTCATTAAATAAATGTTAGAAAAAACCGCAGAAGCAATCAATAATGGACAATCCAGAGAAACTGGCAACATTGGGTACACAAGTCACAGGACGAATACAAATTAAAAAAAAACAACAACACAACACTGGAAACTAAAAATATGAGCAAAACGGCCCCAACACACACCGGGGTTGAATTCGTGTGCTCTTGAAGCATATCCAGTTTCTTATTAGACACCCACCGTATTTCTCATGTAGTAAAGACGTGTTTGACGTCACTATGCCTAAACAAACACAAGCAATATAAAAGATGAACCCTTAAATAAACAACTGGGGGTAATCGCAACGGACATAACAACACGGAACCAAGAACGATATATAAGAGGACAGAATGTTGGAAGCTACTATATGCAAACAAATACGAACAACATAAATAGGAAATTAGCCCTCCTACAAACAACTAGGGGTAAGACGAACCAAACATTGATTTACACGATCAATCAGCGCGATTTGACATTCTCGAGACATGAGTCTCGTTACTATTTGAAATAATAAATGATAGTACTTTTCTGTATCTCATATGGGAACCAGTTTATTCGATATTCCAGAGCTTTTGGTTCCTATCATGATTTCCTTGACAGAGGGTTGCTGATAATCAGGAAGCTGCTGCACCAAGGGTTCCTAGTGATTAAGTGATTAATCACTTCGAAAGCTTTACGGTCGCCACCATGACTTGCTTAGGGGTTACGAAGTATCTGTGTCACAAATGACCACGGATATGTTCTGTTTGTCGTAATCACAATCCTGTCCTTTCCTCATTCATGATTTATCACCGAGTTTGTAAAAGATTAATACGACAGGTGT
>MJUT01012383.1:354576-375592 GCA_002080005.1 Gigantidas platifrons | reverse complement strand
CATAACGATTGACCACTCTCTACTGAATACTTAGCTTCTCCTAGTGAACAAGAGGAACACGTCGACATCATATTCCCCTAAGTACATAGCGATTGACCACCCTCTGCTGAATACTTAATTTCTCCTAGTGAACAGGAGGAACACGTCAAGACATCATATTCCCCTAAGTACATATCGATTCACCACTCTCTACTGAATACGTAGCTTCTCCTAGTGCACAAGAGGAACACTTCTCCTAGTGAACAGGAGGAACACGTCGACATCATATTCCCCTAAGTACATAACGATTGACCACCTTCTACTGAATACTTAGCTTCTCCTAGTGCACAGGATGAACACGTCAAAACATCATATTCCCCTAAGTACATAACGATTGACCACTCTCTACTGAATACTTAGCTTCTCCTAGTGAACAGGAGGAACACGTCAAGACACCATATTCCCCTAAGTACATAACGATTGACCACTCTCTACTGAATACTTAGCTTATCCTAGTGAACAGGAGGAACACGTCAAGACACCATATTCCCCTCAGTACATAACGATTGACCACTCTCTACTGAATACTTAGCTTCTCCTAGTGCACAAGAGGAACACGTCAAGACATCAAATTTCCCTAAGTACATAGCGATTTACCACTCTCTACTGAATACTTAGCTTCTCCTAGTGCACAGGAGGAACACTTCTCCTAGCGCACAGGAGGAACACGTCAAGACACCATATTCCCCTAAGTACATATCGATTGACCACTCTCTACTGAATACTTAGCTTCTCCTAGTGCACAGGAGGAACACGTCAAGACACCATATTCCCCTAAGTACATAACCATTGAGAATCATACATACCTCCAATGAGGTAAAGTTTTGTGTCAGTCAGATATACCAAAAGACTCATTTGATTTGTGTTGTATTTTGTTTGTAATATGTAAAAATCCTGATTGAATCATTTGTAATAATAAATGTGAGTAGAATAACTTGACAGGTTTTTCTTTTGCACTAATAAAAGAACATTGTCATATTAATCAAGATATAGTTTTCCAATCACAAAAATGAATAATTTGCAAAACATTCAAGAGGAATTTTTTTTATTCCCAAATTAATGGTTTATTATTCATTCAATTTAAAGTGCAATGTTATAAATTATATTTTTGGGGCTCGGATGTTTCACATTGGAGTAAAAGAATATGAATGAAATTTACATAATGTACTGAGAAAAAGAATAACCATTTCAATATTAAATTTATTTACTCGTTCAGTAGTGCTTTTTGCTCGAAAAGGCAGAACTCTGCATGGACCCGATTTGTGATTCATCTTCAAATTAGTCAAAAAGATCTACACATTTCTTTTCCTAACAGTGGATTCAAATTGTTGGCATAGAGAAACTGGCAACATTGGGTACACAAGAAAAAAGAAAAACACAACACAATATGGGTTGGACACCACTCTACGTAAATAAACACAATTAACAGTTTAGATGTGATTGTTTTGTTTTCGCTACGAAGAGTTTGAAGATACCAAAGAGGTAATCAGAATACGTATATCGAAGAAGGACAGACAACACAATGGCAAAAAGAAAAGGTATAAAAGAATAAACAACCATCTACAAAACATACACATAAAGCTAAAGATCGAGTAACATGAACCCGACTAAAAACCGGGTGTGAACGCAGGTGCTCCGGAATTGTTAACTATCACTGATTAGAGATTATTGTTTGCTTTGATAGTAGTGATTGAATTGTTAACCATTACTGTTAGAGATTATTGTGTGTTCTGTTAAATTGATGAAGACGTTGATCACAACTGTTTAAATAAACACTAGAGAAAAACGCAGGGACAATCAAGAATAGACAAACCAGAAAAAACTGGCAACATTGGGTGCACAAGCCACAAGACGAAGACAAATGAGCAAAGCAAAAACTGAACACAATATGTGTTGGATATCACTATATGCAAATAAACACAAAACATGTAAATAAGACACGGGTCGTTCTACAAACAAAGAAGACCCGAATATCATTTTTATGCAGAAATCGTAACGGACATCACTAGACGGGACTAAGAACGTAAAGACACATAATAGAACAACACAAAAAACTAAACAGTTGAGGAACACGGACCACACCAACAAAAACGGGGGGTAAACTCATATCCTGGCGAAGGGTAATCAATTCATGTTCTTATAAGACATCCGCCGTACCCGGTAAAATTCTTGGTAGTGATCGACGACAGAAAAGATCAACGTAAAAAGAAAAAACTTCTATTGTCATTTGATAAAGAACTCTAAATAATTAAAGTAAAAGTAAATGTAGGTAAGTTTTATTAGTGGAGGAAACCGGAGTACACCGGAGAAAAGCGCCACGATAGAGCTGAAATATTGATAATGTTGGCGTTAAACACCATTCAATCAATCAATCAACACCGGAGAAAACCATCGACCTGTCGCAAGTCACTGACAAACTTTATCACATAATGTTGTATCGATAACTTTAGTGGTGATAGGCACTGATTGCACATATAGTTATAAATCCAATTACCATACGATCACGACGGCACCTAAGTATTGTATATATGTACTTGCAACCTAAATAATTACAAATAAAAGAAGGCGTACGGATATATAATGGAATTTTACATTTCATTCAGGAAATAGTCCCTTCTTACCAATACAGACTAATCATTACATGACATCTTCTATGCTTGTAACATTTCGTTTCTAATCTGTTCATTCTATTGGTTGTTAATATTCAAAATTACAGAATTTACTCTGTCAAACATTCCTACACAGCAACAATGGCGTCGTGTTGTAACTCTAGCGTTGCACATTATTAGATTATAAAACATGATCTGTTAACAATGTACAAAGATATTCTACTTAATATCGTTACGTAATTAATACCATTGCACTATATATTAAATGTATTCCCATTCATCAGTAGCAAGCGGGGTCGTCGTGGTTGTGATCGTATGGTAGCTGGATATACAACTGTCTGTGCAATAGGCGCTTATAACCACAAACGTTGTAAGCTCGAAACCCGTTCATGGCAAGGTGTACTCGATACAACATTATGTGAAAAGTTTGTCATTGGCTTGAGGAGGTCGGTGGTTTTCTCCGGGTACTTTGGGCTCCTCCACCAATAAAGCCGATATAATTGAAATATTGTTGAAATTGGCGCTAAACACCATAAACCAAAACCAAACCCATTGCATTATACATTACATGCATTCCCATTCATCAGTAGCCATATTCCAGCAACACCAACGTCGGGAGTTAACATTTCACAACTCATACGTCATTCTAGGACTTGTGACCAATTTAGTGACTTTCTGGGCGTACAGAGCTTAGCTACGGACGCAAAGCATATTCAGACAAGTCTACGTTGCTCCTACACTGAAGTCATTGCTTCAAATAAATACACAGTCGTCATCACGAACACATTTATGGCTACGAAATATCAAATTCTCAAATGACATTACGTAGACTATGTCTTTCCTCTTTCACAGACACGACTTTTACAGGATTTGACGAGTGTCATCAGCGGAGCAGGAACTGCTTACCCTTTCGGGGCACCTGAGTTTACCCCCGGATTTTAGTGGGGATCGTGTTACTCGATCTTTAATTTCATATGTATATATTGAAGATCGTTGTTTGTCCTTTTGTCCTTTTTACCTTTGACCATTGTGTTGTCTGTTCTTCTTCGATATGCGGATTCTGATTACCCCTTTGGTATCTTCAAACTCTTCTTACAGGAATTACCTATATGAGAAACATCGCGGATGTCTTATAAGAAACAAAAACTGCTCACGCTTCACGAACACATGGGCACTTTGGATGGGTCTGTGTTGCTCATCCTTTCAGTTTTCTGAGTTCTGTCCCTTGATTTGTTTGCCTTCGTTCTGTGTCTTGTGTACAATGTTGTTTGTGTCTTTGGATTACCCATTCGGTTTTCTCTAACGTTTATATGTGTGGGTTGACATTTTACTAATATGTGGAAATTACGATGGGAGGTGTTGGCCCATAAAACTACATTGTTGTATTTTAACCGCGAAACTCCTAATTGAAGTTTATTCAGCTATCTATGAGAGAGGGCGACAGTGTATATGAAAATGGGCGGTCATATGCATTGCATAGGTGTGATAGAGTTGCTGATATTTGGTATGTTTTTGCACTTTTCCAATTCGATTATTGACCTATTCTAAAGGCGTGGTGTTTTATTTTCATTCATTTACCGGATACGAAGCATTGAGGAAACAATATCAGCACGTTGTAATGTAACGTAGCCAATGAGAGGAAACAATATTAAAACATTGTAAGATAAAGCAGCCAATAACATGTGATTTTAAAAAGACGTAGTTACTGTCATCCAAGGAAGAAAGTTGAAAGGGCAATGGAAATGACAACCGTAGATATTAATTGGACGACCTTTAATAAATGTTAGAAAAATGATGTTTCCGGCGACTGCTCGATATTCCGAAAGTTCATTGATCCGAAGGTTGAATGGCCGAAATATTGTTAGTTCGAAGGTTCGAAATATACAGGTATTTATTTTCCAAAGGTCTATTTTATCACTGGAAATAAAAACAAAAAAGATTAATTCCGAATTTCGATCATAAAATCGTGGAATGTGATTCCATTGTACTGTATGACTTTTATTTCATTTAAATACTGGTAGATTCGAATCTTAATTTCTTGTTTGTTGTCCAGAATGCAAGCAATGGAAAACGAGACATTGTCTATCAATCTTATTAATTTCTTTCACTTTACTAATATGTCTTGGTCTGTAAAATCTGAAGAAACCACATTACTTAAGGGTCATTGGTGAGTTTTACCGTTCAATGTTCAATAAAAATGACAAGCGCAATTATTTATTATCAAACTTCTTTGTTTGCTACGAGCAACTTAATTGGTTGATGGATTCACATCTACCTGTGCAATCAGTGCATATCATCACTAAAGTTGTGAGTTCGAACCCCTTTCATGGAGAGGTGTTTTTGAATAATTGTGCGGTCCATTAGCGGAAACGTGGTATTACTTTATTACTCTTTTTGACATCTCCGTCTGTATTACTATCACTAGATCGATACCTCTGCTGGTGGACAATTAGTCCCCGAGGATAGCATATGCCCAGTTGGTTGTTTGATGGTGCGTAACGCTACTTTCAACCCAGTAGTTAGTGTTTCGACACAGACATGGTTGATTAGATATATTTAATATTGATATTTACAGTTCCTGAATAATATAATTATTACTAAAGCTAAGGTTCTCCTCTCTCAGGTAACCGTGACCTTAGATGATTTTGGTTATCCTGTCTAGCCTGTTTATTCCTCTCATAACTTTTGTATTATTTGGCTTTCTCTTTTTTTTAATTTGAGCGTGTCTAATGAAGGTTATTCCAGAAACGCTTTGTGAGCACCACATTTGCTCTCTACGTTTTTATTGAAGATGAAATAGGGGTAACCAAGAGCCATGAATCGAAAATGGACAGAAAGTACAATGGCAAAAAGGAAAATGACAAACAATGATCTGCATAACATTACATATCAAAATAAAACTTGGGAACGCAAACCCAACAAATTAACGTGGGTAAACTCAGATATGACGGAATTTTAAGTAGTTCCGAGTCCACTAGACTAGTGACACAGGTACACTATTGCGATTGAATATATATAATTACGCAACACCACAATAAAAACGTAGATATATAATTGAGTACGCATGACGCGTTCCATCATGTCCGGTCAATGATTTGTGCCTTTAAATGATGTTTGACGAAAACCTTTTGGTTGTTATTGGTTTAGGTTATGCATAAAAAATATGCCAAATTATAAGAAATATTAGACTGTTGAAACTCTTCTAATACCTAAGGTATGGTAAAATTAATTAATATGCGCTACTGGAATGACAAATCATAAAAAGGGCCCGGGTGGCTCAATGAGTTAGGTAGTTGGATTATCTAACAACCCATACAAACCTATCACCAATACAGCGTGGGTTCACGCCCGGCTTTGTAAATTACAAAAAAAAGTGCACTCGGCAGCCTCAAGTTTACCAGTTGCTTGCCCATGGTCGGTGGTTCTCTCCGGTTGCTGCGGCTTCTGCCACCACTAAAATTGGTCGCCATGATATAACTGAAATATTGCGGAAAGTGGCGCTAAACACCAAATATCAATCAATCAAATTATGAAGCAGAATACATTTGTTTTTGTTTTGTCTTATAGCCCCTTTGCTTGTCATTTTATTTTTGACTGAAAAATATTGCTATAAACTGATTTCACGATGTCGCCGATAAAACATGAGCACACGATAATAATTGTAGTTATACTACTTGATCTTTTATCTTCCAAGACTTTTTTATGGAAAAGTTTGAAGATACCAAAGAGGTGATCAGAATCCGAAGAAGACAACACACAAGAAAAAGTACAAAATGACAACAACAAAAAACGATCTACAAAACATACACCGAAAACTAAAGATCGAGTAACACGAACGCCACTAAAAACCGGGGGTGAACTCAGGTGCCCCGGAAGGGTATGCATTTCCTGATCCACTAGTGGCTCCCGTCGTGTCAATCTAGTTACAAACCGGTGATAAGTCATGAACGAAGAAAGGACCTGGAAGTGTTTACGACAAGTTTCTTGAATGAAATTTAAAGTTCCATTATACCGATATAGCACTACGCCTTCTTTTATTGTAATTATCTAGGTTACAAGTACACATATAAACTATACACACTCGAGGAGTGATTATTATTTTCTGGATGAGATGTAAATTATATACCCCTAAATCTTAATATACTGTATTTATTGTGGTTACAATTACATATATGCATTATTCACACATAGATGGGCCGTCATAATCATGATCGTATAGTAGTTGGATGTATAACTACCTGTGCAATCAGCTCCTATCACCATTATAGTTGTGAGTTCGAATCCCGTTCATGGTGTGGTCTACTCGATGCAACATTATGTGATAAAGTTTGCCAGTGACTTGCGACAGATCGGTGGTTTTTCCCGGGTACTACACCAATAAAACTGACCGCCACGATATAACTATAATATCGTTGAAAGTGGCGTTAAACACCACCAACCAAACCTGTCCCACATTATTAATGAACAATATGAGTACAATAAACTATTGATTGAATTGTATATATCGCCGGAGATTGTTGGGTGATTGTTGTGCATAGGTGGAACCAAAGAAAAGGGGGTCAGGACTTCCTATATGTATAATTGTCAAAGGAGATGTTGAATATTTGAACACTCAGAAGAGGACATGAACTTGATACGCAAAGTGTTTCAGGCTGGATGTCGCCATATCGTCCGTGCGGACCACATTGACTATGTGGAAAGTTCCGGATGGGTACATTTGTAATTAAAGCTTATAAGGTTTGATCATTTGTTATGATTTGCCAGTACATCCATTTTTGAATTCGGGATTTAGTAGTAACGTACACAAAACTAGAGATTTTAGTCAAAATAATGACTGCAAACCAAAACTTCTTTCTCATATATAGAAAGTGTATGCTTTCGTTTGCACTCGAACTAGATTCAAAACTGGTTTCGTTTCGTTCCTTGTTTTACAACCGTCCGAGAAAAGCGCATTAAATATCTAAGTTGTTATAAAAAAGACATTTTTATACTTAGCAATAGCGGTCATATTGGATAGAGGACAGGGCTGTCCGACACAATTTTGTAAGTGGACCAATAGAGTGTAAAATGCGGATCTTCACATACAACTGTGTGAGAAGCGTTGTTGTATACATTACTGATCGTAATCTTGAGCTTTATGCAAAATATTTGTATCCTTAGTAACGTGGAACTTGTCATATCAATACTAATAATCTTTTTTTTTTTTAAACACAAATAATTTTTATTGCACTAAATTCCTGTTAACAATTCACTAGGTATACAGCTTTTACCTAGTATCCCTATTTGTTAATCACTAAATAGCAAAGGATTTACTATTTAGTGAAGCTTATTTCAAAATAAATAATGTTAGTATACAACATTACATTTCAATACTAATAATCAACATAAGCAAATTATTGTTTTTGTGCAAATGGTGTCGTATTATCCGGTCCAATTTACCCTCCGCTTTCTATTGTTAACAGGTGTAAGAAGAAAAGTTTGAAGGTATGGGTAATAAGAATGAATCCATAAAACGAAGAAAAACATACAACACAATGGACAAAAGAAAAAGGACAAACAACGATCTACAAAATATATACATAAAACTAAAGATCTAGTAACACGAAACCCATTAAAAACCGAGGATAAACCCAGGTGACCCGGAAGGGTAGGCATTTTCTGCTCCACTAGTGGCACCTATCGTGTTAATCTAGTTACAAATCCAGCAATAAGTCATGAATATAAGATAGGACCGGGAAGTGCATACGACAAGTGGAACATATTCGTGGTCATTTGTGACACAGATATTCCATAACTGCCAAACAATTGGCGACAGTAATAATTTCCAAGGGATGACTTCAACTTAACCAATAGGAACCATTGGTTCCATCGCTTCCTTGTTAGCAGCACTCCGCTATTAAGGAAATCATGATAGCACTAAAATCTCTAAAATCAACTGAGATATACATACTACTGCTGGAATGTTGCTACATATAAATGGAAAGTTTACAATGGGAAAATTGAAATCATCTCTTTTGTCGTAAAGTTTTGCTCTTAATCTCTACTTCCCGTCAATTTGGAGGTGTAGGTCAAGGTATGAAGCAGACCTATCTGTATCTGTGGTATCCTTTATTTCAAGCTGAATTAGATAGATACGATCACCCAAGGATCCTTGGATCACCGAAAATCACCAAACCTAGAACTATTTAGTGAAAACGTGAAACGGAACATGAAATTAAAGGATCGGGCTAGCTTCTTTTCGTTTTTCTGGAGAAGCCCCTCTATGGAGTCTGTCTCATACGAATATATCAGGTATCGTATTTGATATGAGAAAGCATGGCCTTTGAAGAGGACTGAAATATGCTTGACATAGAAAAAGAATCTCACACAATCCCATAAGATAAGTGCTCATTTAAGAATGGAGAAGATTGAAATTTCATATTCTCATATGTGAAATAAAGAAATTTTCAAATGTGTATACCTGCGGATTATTTTAATTAAAAAAAACTATTCCTATCCAATAATTAACCATTAATATTAGAACTAACTATATATATATGATGTTGCATCAATGGACAATTTCCATCAGTAGCAATTTTCCAGCGCACGGAGTTTATATTTCACAACTCATATGCTTTTCAAGGGCTTGTGTCCGTACATTGATTTTCTGGACAGAGCTCAGCTGATGACGCAAAAGCTGTTGAAGCAAATATGCGTTATTCCTAGGTTGAAGTAATCGCCACAAAAATTATAAAGGTGTCTTATAAGAGGAAAGCACTGTTTACCCTTCGCCAGCACCTGTTGTCATCCCCGGTTGTTGGCTGGGTCCGTATTGCTGATTTTTTAATTTTTCTGCATTGTGTTGTGTTTTCTGTTTGTCCTTGTCCTGTTTCTTGTGAGCCCAATGTTGCCAGTGTCTCTGGTTTGTCCATTATTGATTGACCCTTCGATTTTCTCTGACGTTTATAATGAATATTATTTATTCATTATTTAATGAAATTATACCGATTACTATATGGGCCGTTTCTGGGTATTTGTAAAGGTTGCCATGACTCAAACCCATAATGCTAATCAGTGCGTCCCCAGGTGACGAATAAAGGGAACCTCTCGATGTTGAATCTCATTTAATAATTCGGAAAGTCCTACCCGAGGACCATAGTGGACAACGTGTCTGGGGAGTGCTACGCTCCCTGCACGCGAAAGACATCTTTTTTAGATTTCGAAAAAGAGTAGGCACATTGCAGCAGCTACAAAATACCATACTTAACTCTTCATGCTTTTGCAGTGGGAACAAAAAGTCGTTGACCCGGTTGACCCACCCCTTCCCTCATTCCTATATTGTTATTATATATTATTGAGCTGGTTTTTGTCATGAAAATAGTTGAAATACTGCTGGCTGAACTGATCGTTAAATAATAATCAATCAACCAATTTATAAACCGTTGCATGTGTGTAATAAAATATTCGTATTCGTATTTAGTAAATTATATTCTTGATGGTAACTAAAGTGTTTGTATTAGACGAGGCATGTCTGATTGCCGAGATAGGGATATTAAATCATATCTCTTACTTGTTCCTTTTTCTGATGTGTCACCGCACCATGACGGATTTGATTTTACCCATGTTAGAATGTTGATTAAATGGTGAGAAATCCTACATCTTGAGTATTTTCAATTATTGGTTGATATTTTTTGAAAATTAAACTGTATGTATATCAACCTTCAAAGAATTTGCCCGTGGTATAGAAATTACCTCATATATATATATGGAGAATATTGTTTTTACTTTACACATTATTTATTCTGATAATTATTGTAGGTACATAGGTACAGGAACAGCACAAACTATTTTAGCATACTGTCAAACCTGTATTAAGAGGTCACTTTTGGAACCAAGAAAAGTGGCCTTTTAAGACTAGAGACCTCTTAAAAGATGTTCAATTCATATGATATTTTCTGACAGGGAAATAAAAATGTGACCTTTTAATATAGGTGACCGCTCAATAGAGGTGACCTCTTCAGCAGGTTTGACTGTACATGTATATACCAGACAGTAAAACACAACAAGAACATACATATATGTTTATGAACGTAGCATTCAAAAGTTATATGATTATCATTTTAATCAAACATTAAAGCAATATAATACACTTAACAAAATAAGTTAACAGTTTCTTTGGTTAGTTCAGCTTAAACATATTTTATTTCTGGTAAAAGACAATTCTTAAATAATGTAATATATTAAAACTGAGGAAGGTCTCCCTCAAGCCTCGGAACCCTTAATCAATCTGAGGTAGGTCTCCCTCAAGCCTCGGAACCCTTAATCAATCTGGGGAAGGTGTCAAGACTCGGAACCCTTAGTCAATCTGCGGAAGGTGTCAAGACTCGGAACCCTTAGTAAATCTGCGGAAGGTGTCAAGACTCGGAACCCTTAGTAAATCGTAAATATTCTGTCTAAACTTACTCGCTCCTAAATACTTTTAATTATTTGGTGTTCCAAATTTTTGACAATGACCGTACCTGATGAAGACTGTTTCAAAAACGCGTTGTGTGCACTAAACTAGATATTTATATTTTATTCCACACCTATAACTTATTAAAACCAGAGGCTCCCAGGAGCCTGTAAACACTAAACTAGATATTTATATTTTATTCCACACCTATAACTTATTAAAAAAAAAACAGAAGAGATGCATAGTCGATATTAGTCAAATAGTGTTCAAAATTTAATATTGCAAGTGAAATAAATATTGAATCAAATAAAAAAAAAAGTGAGTGGATGAAAATAACATCACATGACAAAGTCTTATTATTTATTGTTCTAAAGAATATACATATCTAACATAACTTGATTGACAGTTGTCATCATCATTGCTTGTTAATATTCTTAACGGTAATTACAAAGGACTGTTTAATGTTATTCTGTAATTGTGTTGTAGAATGTACACTGGAATTCAACTTGTAAGGTTTACGGTCTCAAACATGACTTGGGTAACCCTTAAGGAGTATCTGTGTCATAAATCACTGCGTATTTGTTCCGTTTGACGTAATCACAATCCGGTCATTTCCTCATTCCTGACTTATCACCGGGTTTGTAACAAGACTAACACAACGAGAGCAGCAGGAACTGCTTACTCTTCCAGAGCACCTCGCTTACACCAGGATTTTAGTGAGATTCATGTTGGTCGATTTTTAGTTTTATTAGTAATGCTTTGTAGGCCGTTGTTTGTCCTTTTGGCCATTGTGTTGTCTCTTCTTCTCCGATCTACGGCTACTGATGACCCCTTTGATATCTTCAAACTGTTCTTGCAATATATACACACATATTTGCTTTACGTCGCAAC
This sequence comes from Gigantidas platifrons, assembly GCA_002080005.1. Lineage (NCBI taxonomy): Eukaryota > Metazoa > Mollusca > Bivalvia > Mytilida > Modiolidae > Gigantidas > Gigantidas platifrons. The sequence goes on along the minus strand of MJUT01012383.1, from coordinate 363,622 downwards.
CTTCCAGTTTAGGAGAATTTCAAAGTGTCTTTTACACATGAAGTTCACATTTGTAAATAAACAAAACTGAAGTCTATAGGGGAATTCATAAATCGAGGGTATTCATAAACTTTATAGCTATTCGGTGTATACTTTAGGCTACCCATGCTGTGAAATATTTTGATATTCGTTCCTTTACAAATATAGATTTATTATTGACATTTACAGTTTATAAAATATGTAATAAATATTATCAAAGCTAATATTTATGTCTGTCCGTAACAGATTACCATAGAAAATTACAGCTACACTGTTCAGGACATTTGATTGTCCTGCTCCCAAAGACTTAAATGATTTCACTTTCCAATATTTGTACTGAGTGCATCTTATGACGGTATTACCAGAATGGTGTCGTGCCCACTAAGTTATATATATATACATTTTGATGTATGCTGTTTTCACTTATCAACATATCGTCAAATAAAATTCATTGATTGTAGTTGCTTTGAGATATAAAATATTTGACAAATTTCCCGCAGTATATCGTAAGATATACGTTCAGTATGTGGTCTATTACACCAATCCAACATGACCAAGGATATATACAGTCGCTATCATTACAACACTGTTGACAGAAAACTGAAATGATAAGACAATTATAACTGATCAATTTATTCTAGTATGAGATATATCAAGCAAATTAATTTTACGTGTGTTAATTGTTTTTTTTATACCAGACAGAAGGTTTAATATTGTGTTCTTGATAATGCATGGGCATTGTTAATCAGACACCACAGAAGGAATCATGTCGCGGCATGCACAGTTTGTATGTCTAGTAATACCAGTAAGACTAACCTACAGGTATTGGTGTAAAGTATACCAACAATTTGATGTGTCGCATCACCTGGCTATTTATACTCTAAAGTTTGTCATGTATGGTAAACATGCAGTGGATAACTGCGATATTGTGTGTATATATTTATGTTATCATTTAAATTGACTATTGAGAGAGTTGCATCTTGATACCAGTGTATAAGTACGTATATGTAGATATTATAGCAGGTTGTTCCCGGCACGTGGTATGTTTTGAAGATTTAATCACAATAATTCTAATACAGATGAATGTAATATTTGCATATTACAATTTAATACTGACAAACAGCTGAACAGTATATTCTTGCTGGAACCACTGATCTCATTTATTGGTATTTTTGAGTCGACATATCATAACTGATGTTGATTGTTGTATTGTTCATGTTCTTATAATTATGTGTCTATACTGTTGATGGTTTTTATATTGGAGCTATTCTGTTCAGTCCTTTGGTTTTTTCTCCCAAGGAATTTTAAAGTATTTGGTTTTCCAAACTGTCCAGTGAGGTACCAGGCGAAGAATATTCTGGAAACGCGTCGCGTGCACTTAACTGTACACGAATCATCATTATACAGTAATTATCGTCTAAGGTTGCAATGTTAATTATTTCATTAAGAGGTAAGATTTTGGCCAATAAACTAATGAAACACCGACACAGTTTATTGAAGTGTATGTACGGTGCGCTGTACCAAGGTAGAAAAGTGAGAAGTAATGTGTATGTGTTAGGGGTATTTAATTTGTATTTGTTTCAACGATATTTCTATTAGATCAGAAAGTGTATAATTTGTTTGTTTGTATCGTGTAAAAAAAATAATGTCGTGTGTTCATGCAATGATAAGGGGCATCGTAAAAATGAAATATGCTAATATCAAGTAACTGACAAATAAAACTGCTAAATATTGTATATTTACCTGATATTGACTGATTGGTCAATTCAGAAGATCAATAAAGTTGTTATGTATCAATGTAATGTTGTGTCCATCTGAAATACAGCAAAATTATTAATATCATTTTGTGTATTTCTAAAGAGTTTTAGATTAATTTGATTGATATTCAATTTTTTTATCGTAATCGTGTATTAATAACACAAATATTCACATCGCTTGTGTAGTTTTTGACAAAATATAGATAAGTTACCACGAATAAAACATTCCACCGACAATATGACTGTCAGATACCCAGTATTCATTACTTTGATATTTTTTTTAAGGATATCCCCTCCCATGTTCAATTACAATTTCATATTGAATCTTATTTTCATGACATACAACATTTCAACTAATGCATTTGATACTAGAGTAAAAGTTTTGAGGAAAACCGCTCGTAGTCAATGACTCGGCTGTTCTCGTCAAATAAATAAAGAATTGAATTAAAAGTCAGGTTTGTACCTTTCCCTATACACACAATATAGTAATGTGTATTTGGTGTTATTTCAAATGAATAATCGTCTGAAATATACACATTACCACATGAGAGGAGAACGATATTTCCTCATTAATGACTGATGACAAGGTTTATAAAGAGTAACACGACGGTGGCGACTACTGGAACAGGAACTGATTAGTCTTCCGGAGTTCACCTCAGAAAACCAGAAATCCAGTTTGTCATAAGTAATTCCGAAATATTTCAACAAAATAAGATATATAATCATAACATGTATGGAACTCACACTCTTCCAAAGATCTGTATGACAAGTCATTCCTTCGGACAGAACGAGATCACACACGATATGACCTACATTTCCATTGTTGGACGCATACCATATATGTATGCTAGTGGTCACATCATACACAACCAGCTAGAGTTAAAAAGAATAGTATTGTAATCATTATTGCGTTAGAATATCATTAGGGAATAATCATTTAACATTCATAGAAAAAATAATAACTGTCCTGAAAAATGTCCAAAAATATTTGACTATGCAATTTTCAACGAGACTTATTTGGTAAAATAAAAAAAAAAAAGAAAATACTGATTGTTCATGCTAAGATGAATTTCATGCAAATTGTACACTTTAATATATCACAAATATTTTTTTTTCATTTTGAAACATCTACACACTACATAACAGTATATCTTCACCACGACCATCGGTCTGAAAAATTAAAAAAATTAAAAAATTGACAATAAATAAATTTATATTATAACAACATCAATACAACATTAATATTTTTCTTAATTAACACTTGTTAAAGTTTAAATGTAAAAATGTTCACATAACTATTACATTCTTTAATAATTAAACTTATTTGAAAGTAATTAAGGAAGTGTTTGAACGAATACACTTGTGCACAAATATACATACATACATATATATATGTATATATATATATTATTTTTGTCCTTTTAATTTAACATTGAAATTAGTGTTTCAATATGTTCAGCTATAAAATGGATATTTACCAATATAACATATAGACCATGCGATAAGTGTTCATATTTAATTACGAAAAGACAGTTTAAACAGTAATACTTAACAATTATATTAATATCAATATATGATGTTATGCCAACTATAAATAATTATGTAACATATTTAGAGAATATAAGACAATATACAAAACAAGTTAGTAATAGCAAGCAGTCAGTAGCACATTGACGGAAAGGCATGCAATAACATTCCGGAAGGAGTTAATAAATTTTCTTTATGGGCCCGCTTAGGTCATTCTTGTAAAACTGTGTGAAATAGACATGACTCTTATTAGTCAAACAAAATTAAAAGATGTATCACAGGGTAACATTTTAGCTATATCATCTACAAGTATATGATAAATGATGTTATGTTCAATATAAATGAGTATATAACACATTTAGACAATATATGACAATATGCAAAACAAGTTAGTAATAGTAAGCAGTCAGTAACACATACAGTGAACCCTGTCTCAATCGTACACCTGTCTATTCTGAACACCAAATGTGGTCACATGGATGTTCGGATTAGGCAGGTTTCAAATCAAAATATTGAATGGAAAAGCAAAATATAACAAACTCAATAGAAAAGACATACATATACAAAAATACACAAAATCATCAATTATATTAAATATAAAGTTTTATCTCTTATATTGTAGTTTAAACGGTCGTTGTGATCGTGTGGTAGTTGTATTTATGTGAATCTGTTGTCTTGTAGTTTATTAATTTTGTGTAGCAAAGTTTTGTGTGATTTATAATGATAATGTGTTATTGTGTAGTTTACTAAATGTTTATAACAAAAATGACCAGCTTAAAGTAAATGAACACAATTGTTCATCATTTTCCCTTCCCTCTATATATTTAATAGAAAACCTTCCTGAAGTCATGTTTACGATACCCCCTACACATCTGACAGACACTGATTAATGGTCATATCCAGATGAACTTTCGTAAATGAATACATTTGAAGAATGTTTATGGTGCAATGATATAAAGTCGCGAAAGGTCTTGTTAAGATTTTACCCAGCGTCGTTTTCATAGGCTGATCATGAGTTCATCTTGACATAACCTCTAATAGGGTTCTGTCAGATGCTAAGGGGAACGTAGCGTAATATAACAGCTGGATTTAATCAGATTGTTAACAATATTCCCTATATACCTCTGAGGTGTAATGTAATTAAATTTGAGAACCTTATCAAGACTTTCATGTATTTCAGATATCATTTGTAACCTTTAAATGCATTTCAAGATTCGTGGTATGAATCATAGTAAAAATGCCCGACTTGTGTACCCTGTGCAATATATTTATCCATGTATATATGACAATATATGGAAGGCTAGTATATTAGTGAAGATCAATGTGGATTCATGAAGGGGATATATCATTTCCCTTTTCCTTTCCTCATTCATGATTTATCACTGGGTTTGTAATGTGAGTAACACGATAAATGCCACATGTGGAGGAGGACCTGCTTACTTATCCGGAGCACCTGAATTCATCCTCGTACCTTTTTAGTAGTGTTCGTGTCGCTCAATCTTTACTTTTTTGTGCTATGCTTTATCGATCGGTGTTTGTCTTCTTCTTTTGTTGTCTGTCATTAGAATTACGGCTTCTGATTACTTCTTTGGTATCTTAAAACTTTTCTTCATAGAAAAACGGGTCGATATTTTTAATGTATATGCAATAAATTTGATAGCACTTTCAAAACCAAGTACACAAATACTCACCAAAGCAATCAGTAAAATTATTAGGTTGTAAGTTTGACAGGTATTGTCCATCAAAGTCATGACAAGTTATTGATGTTGAAAACTTCTGGTTTAGCTTAAGCCATCTCCAAAATGGGATGTTTTCACAACCACCGCAATACATTTCAAAATTACTAGAAATAAAAATATTTCTGTTTATGACTAATTGATATTAAATCTGTTGGAAGTATTTACGGAATGAGTGATCCCTGTGTGGCAGGTATGTGGTAAAGATTACAGAAAAATAAATGTAGAGGTAAAATCGATACCCACAAGACACATATACATGACCGCTCAATATCCAAGCTTTGTACATGAACTTCAGTAAAAAGTGGCGGGTTGAAACAGAATGATAATTACTCATGTTAAGCAATAAGAAATATTCATATTGAAGTGCAACATTAATTTATTAAATTAGTCAAAACCAGTGCACCTTGATGCAGATATCATCTAGAAAGCCGATAAAGCACTTGCTATTTCGGTGAGACCATACAACTGGTGTCATCATTGTCATCATACATTTAAGCATATCGGATAGATTTCGTGTCGATACACATTGCTACAGTACTACCTACAATACAACTTACAGTGTTGTCAGCTGTGGTAAATTCTCGAACGCATGTTCACTAACAAATGCTATAGGGTTGTTGTCCATGCGTCTGAAATATAGCTTCACATTAGAAAGCACTAATGTTGAGTTATAAGCCATGGCCGACTACAAATAAATCTGAAGAGGAACGCAACTCCACCAAAGAGCCCAGAAAGTGTAATAGTCCGCTGTATTAATTTTGTTTAGTTGGTTGGTTGATTGTTGTGATGGTATCGTGGCGGTCAGATTTATTGGTTGAGGAAACAAAAGTACTCGAAGAAAATCGAAGATCTGTCGCAAGTCACTGACAAACTTTATCACATAATGTTGTATCGAGTACACCTCCCCATGAACGGGGTTTGAACATTAGTGGTGATAAACACTGGTTGCACAGATAGTTGTAAATGTATACCATCACGACCACGACGGATCCTAATTTTGTTTATTTGCATCATCTGCTCCACATGTATATGAATGGAATATCTTTTGAATAATCACGCGGGAAGGTATGTCATTTACCTCAAATTTGACATCAATGGTCAACTATCTACCAGAATCTATGACAAAGGAGACGACTTCAGCTTGGTTAATTTTAATTTCCCTATTGTGTCTTCTGGTGGCTTTGTGTATTAATTATTTAATATTTAAGTGATAGTAAATGCCATCGTCTAGCTTAATATACATTTGAAGCACCTATTATTTCAAATCTAAAGCCTGACTATATATATATATATATATATATATATCAATTTGTTTTATTTTAACACATTAACTAAAACATATATTGACATAATGTGGTTATGCATTTTTACAAATCATACTAAGCGATACTTACAGAATTTGATAGACTCAGATCGACGTTCAGTCTCTAATCGACGACCACTCCTCAAATCGGCGTCCACTGACGTCGTTATCTCAAATCACGGACCAATTTAAGGATATTCTTAAATCGGCGTCCTTTCCAAACTCTCATATCTATAGGCCAGTTTACACGAACAAAATTTGCCATCAAAAATAATTGTAACGACAGTTGTGTGTGTGATTTGAGGATTGAACGTCGATTAGAGACTGGACGTCGATCTGAGTCTTACATATATATATATCTGGAGTGGATGTGGTCGAGTGGTCTAGGGAGCTGCACGTATGGGTAATAACAAAATTACCGAACACAGAGCAATCTTCCAAAGGGAAATTCAAAACTCATAAATCAATAAACAGACAAAATCAGTCAACAACCGGGAAACCGGAAAACCGCAATGGTCCTGACTTGGTACAGGCATTTCTAAAGAAATGGTGGATTGAATCAGATTTTACGGCGCCAACCTCTCGCTTCCACAAGTGATTGGTGCTGCGGTGTATCAATGGTGTGAGTTCAAATCCCGTCGAGGGAAGAACAAAAATGTGACAGCTCAAAAATCTAATTCTAACACTGTTTGGTTTAATTTTCAGATATATATATATTTATAAGTATATATAAAGTCTAAGGGAATCAACGAACCAGAGAACTTAATAGGTAACGGATCGTCGAGACATGACGATGAAACACAAACAAAATAAATTATAGAAGTCTAGAAGATTGTGCAACGATACCGATAAAGATGTTACAAAAAATATATTGACAAAATTTTCGATCAACAATTGACCTTCTTCAGTGTCTATCAAAATTAGACTGAGTTTGTAAAAATTAGCTGGTATAAATACAACTCACTAAATAGTCAGGTGACAAAGTGGGACGTATTGAAAATCCAAGTATAAAAATCTTTAACTCCCTCATTACAATGTAAAGATAGGGTGGTATAATTACAACTCAATAAATAGTCAGGTGACAAAGTGTGACGTATTAAAAATCTTTAACTCTTTCGTTTCACTGTATATATATATATATATATATATACGTCTGAAAATTAAACCAAACAGTGTTAGAATTAGATTTTGAAGCTGTCAAATTTTTGTTCTTCCCTCGACGGGATTTGAACTCACACCATTGATACACTGCAGCACCATTCGCTTAGCCTTACGTCCAGCGCCCTAGACCACTCGACTACATCCACTCCCTAATAAAAGAGCTTCAATAGTCATAGTGTTACCTTGTCTCGTAAGGTTTTAATCTAGGGATAGACGTAAGACATGTGTATAAGCGTGTGTAGATGGTATATATATACTTAATATTATAATTTGACAGCAATCTAACTCAGCAATTTTTAACATATTGTATAGGATAATGAATGAATTCATTATACAGTCACGTGAAATAAAGTATATTATACAAACGTCTAAGCAAGTGACAACCATACAATATATCTCTCCCACTGGATCTCAAAGCTACTAAGGATACTAGGTTAATACTAAATATTAAATATACGTCTGAAAATTAAACCAAACAGTGTTAGAATTAGATTTTGAAGCTGTCAAATTTTTGTTCTTCCCTCGACGGGATTTGAACTCACACCATTGATACACTGCAGCACCATTCGCTTAGCCTTACGTCCAGCGCCCTAGACCACTCGACTACATCCACTCCCTAAAAAAAGAGCTTCAATAGTCGTAGTGTTACCTTGTCTCGTAAGGTTTTAATCTAGGGATATATATATATATATATGTGTGTGTGTGTGTGTGTGTGTGTGTGTGTGTGTGTGTGTGTGTGTGTAAAATGTTAATATAGCGTGCGATTGACGTATATAATAAAAATTAGAATTAAAACAGTGTTCTGGAACTTCAATCACATTTTATATAGCACAAGCGATTTCACTGCTTACACAGATCATCAGGTACAATAAATAATTCAAATCGTTTGATTATTATTACCAATTTTCCAATTCATTGTAATTTGAAGAACAAAAATAAGTGAAAACAAGCATAAAATTGGTTCGAAGTGTCTTTCATTTTGATAACTAAAGCCTAACAATATCTATATTACTTTTAATTTATACTTGACATAATATGGTTTTACATCTATACAAATCATACTAAGCGATACTTACAGATATTGTAGGTTTGGTAGATTGAAAGCTTTATCCTCTATCACTGATATGTCATTGTTCTCTAACTTCCTATAAATAGTCAACAAATGTCTTATGCTCATACTTTATTAAACCTGTGGCTTTCTATTCTGTCTTAAACAATATACATAACAAAATACTACGTAATTTTAAGTTGTTACAATTAAACGTATTTATATTCTTTTTAAGAAAAATAAAAAAAAACTATAATTAATGTAGCTATCTATAAAAGTGGGCTTGCATATCGGTTTCAATGAATGCCTGTAATCTTTAGCTGTTACACTGTATTTGTATGTTTGATTATTTTATTTTGTTGTGCAATTTCAATAAATTGTGTAAATTGTTCTTAACGTAAATAAATCATACATTAACATGTATTGGAAGTTACAGAAAGGAATAAAATAAGAGGAATACTAACAACCATTAAAGGTTCGTCAAGTTGTTGAA
>MJUT01012383.1:293717-318352 GCA_002080005.1 Gigantidas platifrons | reverse complement strand
CCCACCCCCTGGAGATAAATAATGACCAGTCCCTTATATATCATTTGAAAAAAAGAATCTGATAAGTACATTGAGCTGATACCTAAGTCATCAGGCTTCAGGTCATTCAAAATATTTTCATAATCAACTGACACCTCGTGAAGTTTAAAAACATAATTTTATTTCAACATTGTTATCATCATACGATGAAACTAAAGCTAAGTTGATCAACAACACACTATTCCAACATAAATTATGCACTATATATCATAGAATGTTTTAATGTTTTCACCGTTTACATTTCCAATTAGTTTGGTTTAATTTCTTTACGTGTCTGTTTCATCAACATATTTTGACATTTATTACTATAACTATCAGCTGGACAAGACTAGTGTAGAATTTCATTCAGATTTGGAAAAAGAGATTATTATCTTAATGAAAGCACCAAAGGTGATGTTAAACGATCGAGCTGCTTGCATGTAGATTTTTTGTATGTTAAGCAATGCCAATCCATGATAGTGCATGTTGAACAGGGGAACTGTAATCAACTGACTGCACACTTCATAGCAGTAGAAATTGGCCCTCTCTGCTGAAACCATGTGGAATAGGAATTAGACCCCCGCCCCCTTTGGAAGCTATCAGAGAATAGTAATTGGACCTGACTTAAGGGGAGTCCATAGGTCGTGTGTGATGGATAATTTTATAATAACAAGGCATTATGTTCGAGAATGTCTTGCTTTTAGCACATTAAAGAGCCATCATCGAGTGCATTAAGTGTAGGCCCTTGGGGTTGGATGGTGTTCAACACCACTTTCAACAGTATTTCAGTTATATCGTGGACATCAGTTTTATTGGTGGAGGAATCCGGAGTATCCCCGACCGTAGGCAAGCAACTGGTAAATCTTTTCACATATGCTGCGAGTTGGGTGCACCTTAATTTTTGCGATTGCTGAAAGTAGGGCGTGAACTCGCACCACAGAGGTGATAGGCTACAGTGATCTGACCAACTGAACTACCTAGACCAACCATGACTTTGGACAGTTAACTGTTCTGTACCTATCCAACATAACCCAATTCTGCCATGGCAGTAAAAAATTATACTCTATATGCACATGTACATCCACAGGATCTTGTGCAAGAGTCAATAGAAAATTAATGTAGTTCACTCACTGTTGGCAAGAGATGCTCTATACCAGGTACATTTTATCTAACTTGTTTTGTAGCTCTAACATTTCGTTATGGCTTATAGTTAACCTTTGTTGGGATTAGGTATTGAAGTTTGCAGATCCATCGGGTTAATTGGTTATTGTGTGTCACACCCTCTTGCAGCTGATTCAATAATTGCCTAATAGGAATTAATATTGTAGTTTCTGGCAATTGTCATTGTCTATATGAATAAAGAAACAAGTGATATATCTGAAACACAATTTATTATTAACTGTGTAAAACATATACATAATATCAAAATATAATATATTGTAACTACATAGGCAATACTGATCATATAAAATACCATTCATAGCAGTGACAATGTCACAATCAATATAAAATGTTGCTTGATTCGAGGATAACAGCTATTTTATTAAACCTGATGACCAATCTGTTGTTTTGAGGCCACAAGGCAGTGGGTAACAGGTTGGTTTGATGGTTTAACAAAATAGCTGTTACCTGAGTATGGAGACTGGAACTGTGTTGTTATACTTTTTCAATAATAGGTGATGAATACATGTAGTATGACCAGCCAATCATAATAAAGCCAGGCCTCTAGCAGGCAAGTTTTTGAATTGTTGACCCACAACGGTAAGTTGTGAAAAAATAGTTTACATTTTGTGGCAGTAGCCTTATGTGGGGAATTTGTACTAAAGGTACAACAATATAAAATGTTACCCTTTGTTTGTGGTATTACAAACACATTTCTATTCAACAAACAAAATTGTAAAGTATATATCCCATCATATTCTCCAAGGGCACAAGGCAGTCATAACATTGCAAAAGGAACAAACAAAACAAATACAATTTATTTCATAGAAACCAAATTATTAACATACAACAGTCGAGCAATATTCCTGACCAAACAAAGATCCAACAACTAATACAAACAATAACATATGTAAAAAAAACATTGCACCTTCTGATGAAGATGTATCACAATAGGATGAGTAAATATTTATGGGAATGTGACACAATTTGATTTTATCGGTAATTTGTAAGTTTGCATTGATCTTTACTACCTGATAAATTTAGTATCAACGTTCAGTTGACCACTGACTCTTGATACTAGCAATATCAGCTGTTGGTCATTTGTCATGCACGATTTAACGTGACGTCACTATACCGTTCATTCAACATTAAGACCAAAATACAACCCCCCCCCCAAAAAAAACTAGAACTGTGAGTGACTTCACTGAGTGATACCCCACCCCCCCGCTTGTAGCTTAGTAGGAGTTGCGCTTACAAAGTACATGCCCCCCTCCTTTTTTCGTGAAAGTATAAGTTGAATTATCTCGCCTGTTAAGTTTTGGACAGCAACCATATTCCTTCATGCACATCTGCAGGTAGTGTACTACAAGTGTGTAAAGTTTTATAAAAATTCAATAAGCCGTTGAGGAGGAGTTGCGCTTACAAGGTACATGGTAGGACGGACTGTATAAGTTGAAATTTCTCCCCTGTTAAATTTTGTACAGCAGCCATATTCCTTCATGCACATCTGCATGTAGTGTACTACAAGTGTGCAAAGTTTCATAAAAATCCAATAAGCCGTTTAGGTGGAGTTGTGCTTACAAGGTACATGGACGGACGGACAGTATAAGTTGAATTATCTCCCCTTTTAAATTTGGACAGCAACCATATTCCTTCATGCACATCTGCAGGTAGTGTACTACAAGTGTGTAATGTTTCATAAAAATCCAATATGTCGTTTAGAAGGACTTGCGCTTACATGGTACATGGACCAACGGACAGACGAACGGACGAACAGGGTGATTCCTAGATAACCCCCCAAACTTTGTTTGCGGGGGTATAATCACAAAGCTGTGTTAAAATTGTGAAATTACCAATACAAAATGTATTATTATTAAAAAAAGGTCAAAGTACAATAAACAAAATCACAAAGCTGAGCCTGTGTCGCTCACCTTTCATTCTGCTCTGAGGAAACGTGATACAGAGCCTTCTATAGCATATAGGGGCTTCCCACCAAATTTCGGTTCGTTTTGGCAAAGCAGTTTCAGAGAATAAGATTTTTAGAAAGTGACCAATCTAAAACAAGAATTTCCTGTGGCAGCCATGTTTGTTAATAGATCATAACGAAATGAGCCATCTCTATAGAGGACCTTCCATAGATGCTTCTTACCAAGTTTTATATCATTTGGCCAAGCGATTTCAAGGAAAAGCTGTTTTAGAAATTGAACAAGTAAGAAACAAGAATTGTCTATGACGGCCATGTTTGTTAACGGATCAAACTGGAATGAGCAATACCCATGGCGGACCTTCCATAGATGCTTCCTATCAAGTTTCAGTCTATTTGGCCAAGCTGTGTCAGAGTAGAAGATTTAAAAAAAAAATGACCATTTGGAAAAAATAATTGACTGTGACGGCCATGTTTGTTAAAAAAACGAGCAATCTTTATAAGATGACTTTCCATAGATGCTTCCTAATAAGTTTCGGATCATTTGGCCATGTGGTTTCAGTGGAGAAGATTTTTAGAAATAGACCAATCAGAAATAAGAATGGCCTGTGGCTGCCATGTTTGTTATGGAATTGGAACGAAATGAGTACTCTTTATAGATGTTTCCTCCCAACTTTCGGATCATTTGGTCGAGGGGTTTTAGAGGCATATTTATCTGTAATTCAGTTCATAGAGAATAACTCAAACTGCATTTTGAATAGATACAAAATGTATCTATATTTAAACTAGTGTTATCTCCCTTTTAACGGAAAAAATAGAAATCAATCAATCAGAAACAATATATATATATTGTAACAATCTACACAAGTTATAAAAAAAAATTGCCCTATAAATTTGTCACATATGACAGTGGTATCTTAAAACAAGCACTGAGCACATGCACATATTGCACCAATAGAATGAATATGAGCCATTCCATGATAAAGGACAACTTTTAAGTAACCGATATACAAAAAAATAAGACTACAAAGAAATTATATTTTTTTGGTGTTTTCTGGTTGCTACAAGTGTCATCTTTATATTTTTAATTAAAACAAGATAAGTTTTTAAGATTTGTTACCATGGTAACTAAATAACATATTTCAATGTGATGGACGTTACAGGACATTTTTTTTCAATAAAAAGTAAACATAGTTCAACATTACCTTTATTAGTACTTAAATTAAAATCTGAAGATATTGTGAGCCATTTGGAACATTAAATTGCTTCAAATGTTCATAGAAGAAATGCTTAAACACTGTAAGAACTCACTGGGGTGTCAAGTTCATTTTGGATATTCATTTTTTTTTAATTACGGTACAATTGTTGTTAATTTATCATATTACTACATTTCACATTTCACATCAGCCTAATTGTCTCAATATTATTGTTTCTGATTTTTATGTTTACTTTCACTGGCAACAAGTTGACAATACAGCTTTCTAAATCTCCATCCTCGACAGCAAATGCTTCCTCTAATAAATTTGTGTTGATGGTGTAATCATGTATCGTGTCCTGATTATCCTCACTATGGCAAACCAGTGTTACTATTTGCACATTTTCTTCATCATCATAGTAGCCATCAATCTGGACGATGGCTTCCTGTGTTGGCTCTTCTTGTTGCTGAATAAATGTAAAATTATAAATAATTGCATTGCCTTTGAATTCATCATTGCAAATGTCTGTCATTTATCATTAAAAGTAATATAATGTAGATCAGACTATTGTTGAATCAGAGTGATATTTGTTGTTTAAATTAAGTCGTAATTTTTAAAAGGTGTATATATTAGATGGTTGATAATGCTGTGTAATATTTCCGTCTTCCCGTATGCCGTGATCACATTGGCAATATATTCGTCATGATCATAGCTGGAATATTGCTGAGTTGGCATAAACACCAATCAATCAATCAATCATTCAATCATTTATAATATGAACTTTCTGCAAGAGTTATCTCACATTTTAAACAAAATAAGTACTTTTAATGGTTTCGTAGGAAATAGGTTGAATTTAAGCGGACGGGAAATTGTAGGTAGAACAAATCATAAAATACATGAAAAAATTATGTGTATGTAGTTGTCAGTAATATGAAGCATGTAAGCACATTTAAAACCTGAATTTGTTTCTTCTACTTAATACAAGATATACCCACAAAAATGGTAGATAATTCCAAGTTACGAAAATCACAGTATCATTTTCAGAGTTTACAGCATTCAGATTACCAAGAATATTGGAGGATGGGTTAATTGCAAAACATGAGTTATTGATTATACGCATGTAACAAAAAATTCAATGTGACATACATGATGCATGTTGCAGATATTGTATGGAATATTTAAATGCTAAGACCAAAACAGGCATGTTTACTGTCAAATAACTGAAGAAAATGGGGCCATATTTTTAGGTTGTTTTTTTCTGACATCTGTGAATAGCCCTACTTGTTTTCGAAATCCGTCTTTGGTATACTACTTTTTCATCTCAATATCCAGTACGCCATTTGTAATGCTCATTTGTTATAACAATCTGATCTTAAAACAGTTTTACACCTTCTTTGCACTTACATGTATTGTATGGTAAAAAACTAGTTATTGATTAAATTAAACATTACTGCAGGCAAAGAAAATACTGAAAATAAAATTTATAAACCGAGATGTGTGGAAAAATAGTTAGGGTCAATCAAGTGTTAATAAACATGCCTTTTTCATTGGCCTAATAATCCTCATTATATCATCATCATCCTGATCATTGTTTGAAATATCGGTACATAGGACGTTCAACCACCAATAATCAATAAATCAATATTGGTCTAATGTCAGGATAAAAAAATACATGTGTAAATAATTAACTTACTAATGATTGTGTTTTGTACGAAGAATTGAATGATCTCCTCCCTTTGTGAATGTTTAACTTAAGGTCCGAGATCAGTTGCCATGTCCCAACTGGCAACGACAAACTCGCCTGGTTTCTCCAGATGGTAATGTCAACTTCTCCAGTTGAATCTTTAATAGTCACTCTTTTCCTATCTACAACTTCCATGGTTTTTGTCGGTGTCGATGATTTTTCGTCTTCCTGAAATGGCATTAAAACAATTTTAATGGCTTCATTCAGCTTCAATATATATTGTCTTTTTAATAACTCGTAAAACATATTCTGCATCTATTATTTTGACATTTAGTGCACATACAATGCATGTACAAGAAGGGCTCACCAAGAGCTTCTTTTGAAGGAGTAGACATTAGTAAGTACATGTATATTTATCTCATTCTGGTGCCAGTGGTGGTTATTTATATTTTTTTAAATCATTACTAGCTGCTAAATGGCAATATTTCATGTTGAAGCTACTTTATTACAAGCTCTCGATTGATTAAAATTTATGCATCTAGATTTATGCATACATTTTGCTACAACATCGACGGAGGTATAAGATGAAATACTGTTTAAGGTTCAGGCTCTAATGCTGAAAAACGTAAATTTCAAGATGTCTGGATGTTGGAGTTTTTGTTGCTCATTGACGATTCCAATAACGACGGTATGAGTAACTTTATATGACAAATATATATTGCTATGTTTACAGAAAGGCAGGCCGAGATATTGCCGACAAAACCGAATTTGTCACTGGAAAATTTTTTAAATAAACATGAAATTATTGTTTATTATAAAACTAAAAGTCTGAAATTTGAAAACTGGTTCAATGTGGTATCAGAAAAGAGCATTCAACCATTAACTAAGTTTGTAAGTATCTTGTCTAATTCAGGGCATTAATAATTATGTACAAATAAATACATATTGGAGATATAAAAAAAATTTGTAGTACAAATTATGGCAAGTAACATTCTTTTGTTGGCGAGTAAAAAATGTTTCCTTACTAGCCAGGGACTAGTGAGTGCTGGTATGAATTGTAGAGCCCTGTACTGACATGCATGCCTCAAGATATGATAGGTACATGTATTGTAAATATGCATGATAATATTTGTTATTTGATTCGGTCCGCAGGATCAACAATGAAAATGGTGTATGCAGTGGATCATGTCTAAAACAGAGAACAGCAGATGTAATTTTAAGTGTACAGAGCAGCCGGCTAATTTTAGATCATGTTTGAATATATTTTTGCTTCATAAACAGAGGACACCTGTAAATCATCCCATCGATCACAAAAACTGAAGAAAAATTAAATGTATTCCGAGAGTATAGTATATATCTTTCAGTAACATTAAATGTTTTAAACTGCAGGAAATGGTTTAATCACAGGAAATGGTTATATCATTAAAGTGAAACAACATTCCACGCTACATTAGTAGTATCATAAGGAAATTTGCTATACCTTGACAACCTTCCCCATGAGGGTGATGGCATCTTTGTCCACTTTGATGGTCTCTGCTATTTTCGTGGGCTTTGAGACAGCATTCAGCCCCTGGACAGCTGCAGTTTTTATTTCATCCGGTACTGCTACTGGGCTCGTAACAGCTACCAGTGTGGGTTTATTAATCACAATCGTGTTGTCTGGTTTCTTGATATAATTTCTTAGCATGACGCTCTTGTCAAGTGCTAACATTTTAATCTTGCTACTGATGGCTGTAATGTGGCCTGTACCATCTGCCAGTTGTAGTCTGGTGGCAGACCTCTCCATGCCATCTTTTGTATAATTGGTTGTTGCAGCAACTGCAACAACCCTAACTTTTAGTGGCATGTGATAGGGGCTATTGGAAGCCAAACTACCTAGTTTCTGTATAGAGTTCAACTCTGAAATTAAAGAAAGTTAAAATTAAAGAAAAATTTATGCATTTGAGGGTCAACTTGGCATATTTTTTTAGTATGACTAAAACAATTTAAATAATGCACAGACAAGGTGTTGGTTTATGGTCGTTTCAATTTGGAAAATGTGAAATTTATTTTGTGGCCTTTACATGTAGCTAATATTGATTTTGTCGGTTAGGGGTCCTACTTATACACATAAAATAAATACTTTTCTGAATACATTGTATATTTCATTGTATAGGTATTTTTTTCAATAATTTCTACTAATTCTGTTGATTAGACATGTCATCTGCTAGCAGTCGCTCAGTGTGCCATGAATGAACGTAGTTCATTTTTAGACTGCATTGGAATAAAGGAAACATAATGTAAGAAATCTTTTACTTGTACATGTATAAGCAGGGATTTATACGAGTATTTTGGGAATGGTCCTTTGGGGCACCTTTTTTGGAAAGTTTTTACCTAAATATGATCTGGTCATTTTGGAATCAAAATTAGGTTGATAATTTTGGGAATTCTACGTGATTTTGAAATAATTTCTATTTGGAATGGGTTCTTTTGACGAACGCTAAGGAATGCTAGAAATATCAACGATAAGTAAGATCCAGAACTGTTGCTTACAAGGGAATAGTTACATATACAGGCTTATGATCAGAGTAGAAAGATTCAAGAACACCATAGGCCAGAACACTGGCATCAATATTAGTGTAAACATGATCTAAACCAGTCTTGTAATCTGTGGTTGAAACTTTTAATAACTGTATGAAACCATATGCTTGCATTGTCTTTTGCAATGGATTTTTGTCCATAAAATCTAAATTGAAATCTCCAAGTATGATAGTTCTGTCTGTGAGTTGTAGATGGTGAGACAGTTCATTCATGAAATGACTGATGTTAGAAACACATGCTACTTTAGGTGGACAATAGACAAAAACAACAAGGAATACATGGCCATTTTTGGCAATATTCAGTGATGTAATTTCTATACCCCTGATTGTTTGTTTAAAACATTTTAGACATTCTTGTTTTGTATAAACAACAGACCCGTAGTATGGACGTGCCTTAGTGGAAATATAGGAATCATTCCTAAGAAGGTTGAATCCATCTATTTTATAAAGTTCATCATCATCATTTGCATGCAAACGGCTTTCAGAAATTCCAAACACATCAACTTGCAAAAAGTTGTGCTCCTGCTTTAGATCGGCAACATGCAAGTGTAATGATCTAGTATTGTGGTAGATAATAGTAAGCTTTTTATCACTGTACTCCAATGTATTTTGACAAAGCTGTAAGCTCGCACTTTCTCTTAACCTGTCCATTTCAAGTATAACATTTGGAGACACAGAAATTTGTCCTTCATTTAATTCTAGTATTGCAAGACCAGATAAATTTCTTACTCTACTCAAACCAACATAATGCATGTGATCGTTTTTTCTTTTACCAAAATGTAATACGACATTGTCAAGTGTTGATCCTTGTGACTTATGAATGGTTTTGGCAGCAGACAACCTTAATGGAAACTGTCTTCTTATAATTTTGTAAGCTTGATTATTTGCAATGCTAAATTTCCTTGTCACTTCAAGAATAGGTGTCCATCTACTACTAATACCTGGTTTTATCCAATGTTTATACAGTTTTCTTTGATGTTTTCCAATAAGTTCTTCTTCAAATAGTACCCATATAATACTAACTCTGTCAGAGCCTTTAACTCTATAATTTAAGTATTTCATAATACATGGTGCACCGTTTGTGAGACCATCTTCAACACTTACATTGATACATATTTCTGCTGGCAACCCTTCAGCAACTTTCAATCTTGTAAGTAGGCCCATCGTTTTGGAGGAATCTTATGGTATTCTATTCCTTGCATTTTCATGCAATTTTTCATCTAAATCACCAGTTACACAATCAATGCTATCAATTACAGCTGTTTTGCTATTACTTATGTTATTAAAGACATCCTCATTAAAATTGACTACTTCTTTCCTTGTTGTGAACAGATGTGTCCATGATTTATCTGCATCTTCCATAAGCATAAATTTACTCTTTAATACAGATATGCCATGCTCTGTAGCAATTCCTTCACGTAATCTATTTAAAAGTTTGGCAAAGTCAACATCATCCTTCTGACGCATTATTGTGTTTAACTCAAATAACTGGAAATTGTCTACCCACAAGTTCTCTGCAATTACACCATATTCGGTGGTATTAGAAGAAAATATCCAGTCATCCATAACAGGTTTTAACTGAAACAGATCTCCAATTGCTATAATGCTTACACCGCCAAACCTTTCTTGTGTTCCTATTATTTCCTGCAACCTACAGTTGATAAAATTAAACATTTTACAACCTACCATTGAAATTTCATCAATAAGAATCACTCTTAATTCCTATAAATGTTCAATTGTTCCATATCAAGTGGTTTATATGAAAACCCACTATTGGCAGGAATACAAAATGTTGAATGAATGGTATTTCCATTAATGTTATGAGCAGCCTTACCGATTGGTGCACACAAGATAACGTTCACTTCATCAGGGCTGGATCCAGGACTAACATTCAAGCACCTTATTAAACCTTGGTATATTGCCTTTGTGACAACAGAATTTCCAACGCCAGAACCACCAGACAGGAAATTATGCAAAGGCTTGTCATTTGATTTGAGCCAGTGCAAGATATGATAAAAGAAAGCTTTCTGTTTTGGATTAAGTGACCTCACCATTTCTCTATATTCTGTTTCGGGTAATTTGTGCATGTGTAGGTCATCATCAGAAATATGTTTCCTTGTAATACCAATATCTAATGCAACATCATAATTTAACTGCTTACCTGGGTCAAAGCAACCATACTTCTCTGCAATGGTCTGGCCTTATTGAAGTCTTGTTCATTTCTATGTTGGCATTCAGGCATGAAATCATTATTACAAGAATTTTCCTCTTCTTGTTCATTATTTATAATATTCTCAACAAGATCCAATACACTGCGTTGCTTTCCATATCCTAACCTCTTGGCAGATATACTGGCACTGTTTTTGTCATATAATTCTTTAACCATCGGGTAAGAACTAGGTATATCCAAGTTTTCTTTACGCCAGGGATGAAACTACATCACCAGTTCTCGATAATAATTGTTCTCATCTGTTTGTTTATTAAATCTTACATACCTAAGAATTTTCTGTCGTTTTCTCTTCTTTAGAATCCCGCCATATTAAGTTCAGTATTTGTATATTCAACATCTCCCTGCATGTTTCCCTCAACACTACTTTTAGAACTGTGAAGTTGTGGATCATCTTCAAAGGTGTCTCCATCAAACTCTTCAGGCAGTTCTGGTAAATGCAATGCTCCTCCCGTTTTTTTTCCTTACTTTTGGAGGGTATACTACATCAAACTACATGCATAGTTATATTGTCAGTTTCAAGGTTAATTGAATTCATTGGCATATCTTCCAATTCTGTCATAGTCTTCAGAATTGTTAACCGATCTTCTGATGGGCCTGTATTTAGAAATATTACACTTATTTAAGCCCTATGTGAAGGCATTTGGAGAACTAAATAGACAGCCTCCTGTGCACCTACCTCTACATGTGTTAAAAATTTGTTGCCAATATGCCGTATTTGCTGTTTCAAATCTAGGTTATATTCCCGAGCCTCTTTCACAGCTCTGTGCATTACATTTGACATTCCTCTCTGACCTTTTGATATATATGACACAATGTATGCAGCACATGAATATGCGTCCATAACAAATTGGATATCGATATTGGCTGCCCATGTCTTCAGCATTAATTTGTTGTACGAGTTGATACGAATTTCTGACAGTTTCCTTTTAAGGAATACTCTAGGTCTTTGTAAAGAGGAACGAATAGCATTTATATATTCTCGTTCTGGCATACCCAACTCTTTGAGAAATTCTGAAAAATGTATGTCGGAGACAAATTTGAGATCATTCAACTTCTTGCATATTTTTTCGTATCTGTTCTTGCTTTCTGCTATGAAAGTAGGCATAATGTTTTCTTGGTTTTTATCCAATGGTACGAGTATTTTCGTCTCCAACATATGAGGTATTGGATAATTGAAACGGCAGATTGATTTGCCTTCCTTCCTACATGTACGGGAATGTCTATGTGTTTGGTAATTGACTAGATCAGAAATTTTAGGGTCATTTGCACATGTCAAGTGCTGGTCTATAAACTGTTGTATAGCATCATGTGTGTCGTTAGCAATGTCTGGGGCATTATAAAGCCAAGAAACCATGTGAATGTGGGGAGAACCACGCTGTTGAAATTCAACACGGTAAAAGTAGTCTTTAATATCGCCTAATGGTTTACAAGGACCCGTCATAATAGTACTCAGAAACTTTTGAACTCTGTACTCAAAATATCTGGCATAAGTTACTGGGTCAGATTTATTAAGCCTACATTTTTCATGCCATGATAAATTCAGTGCATCATTTGGGGACAGAATATTGTTATCAACCAACCTTGCAAGTGTTACCAATAAGCTTTCCCACTTTGTTTCAGCAGCAGACAAAGAAATAAACCATGTAGGGATACCCAATTGTTTGATCATAGCAAACAAGTCTTTCTTGTCTGCCTCCCAGTATGCTGGTGAACCCCTCAAGGTTTTCAAGATTTGGTAACCTTCATTGTGCTTGACTAGCTTATCAACAGCACCAGGTGCCATTACATCTTGAACAGTATTTTTTCCCTTTCAACTTACATTTCCGAACAGCGAGTTGTACCTTATCTTGAAGATATTTAATTTGTAATTTCTTCAATTTAAAAAAAATATTTGGGATTGAACAAGCCACTTTACGATCAACATTCCTTAATTCCCATTTTGCTATTGTACTATAGTGTACTGGAACAGAACGGTCCTTATTTGGAACACGTGCTTCCCCACAGTAAATTGTAGGAAAAGAAAGAAACTCGCTATAAATATCTTTAAATAGACCTAAAGGACAATTCCATTCACCTGGAGATAAATTCAAAATCTTACTAAATTCACGGAAGTCAATTGGGCTTAGAAGTGTATCCAAGTTCCCGCTATTTTTTTTTCTCACTTGTGCTAACAATGTCTTCTGTCCAACTATCACTTGCTATAATATTACTATCATCCTCATTATCACTGATGATTTCAGGATTTCTGGCATCCTTTTGACCTGAATAGATGTCATTCGTACTAGGAAGTGACCAATTTTCGTCCAACTTAACACCCTCTGCTTGAAACACTGGGGTATTTACCAGAAATTTTACAGCATTAACAACCTTGTTTGTTCTTTTTGTCTCCTGGTATACATTTGTATCATATGATAATTTCCTTTTGAACCTTACAAGAATTGTTTCATCATCATTAATTGAACGTGGCAATAATCTTACAGTTTTGTTTACATCACTTGGAACATTAACAACATTTCCCTTAATGCAAAACTGACCACCCCTCAGCTGTTCTCTGATTATCATGAATGGAATTCTAGGAGAAATCAACCTCTCTTCAAGTTGGGTCAAACCTTTTAACTCTGAAGGAATGTGTGGAAATTTCATCCCATTACCTATTGAACGTTCTGGTATTTTTCCTGCATTTAAATGCAGTCTAGAAGTCGAACACACACATTCAATGTTGTTTACAAATTTAGTACCATTTGTACATTTCAGTTTCAATGAAACATTACATTTCAAGAAATTAGCCTGATGTACATTTTCCCTAGACCATGATTGATTACATGACGTACATACAAATAGTGGGCCATCAGACACACTCTTTTTTAATTTATCAATATAAAAGTCATCTTTGTTTTCAAATGAATCAGTTGTATTTTTGTGTACATTATTTTCAATAGGAGTTACAACACATATTTTTTTTTTGATAAGATACAATCTGTCATTGCAGTAGAACCGCACAATTTGTGTTTTTTTTTAAACAGTTGTTCTATTTAAACCTGGTGGTGGGTTGATGGCAACTTTAGGTTGAACCATAAATGCCTCTTTCAATTGGTTTTTTGATGCATATTTCATATTAACTGTATGCAAATCAAATTGTACTTTGCTCAAAGGCCTGTTAGTAAGGGAACAAGCAAGGTCTCGCAGATAGCTGCAAAGGTTAACCAGAGAGTTGTAAACAGAGACATGACATGCACCATCACCGGCACACAAACCTGATACACACCTGCTGTGTGGATCAAAAACATAAAATGCATTGTTTCTTCTTTCTAATGATATGGCACAATCGCAAAATATCAGTATACCTCCACAAACAGATGTCAAACTTTGAAATAGTAAATTGAGAGCAAACTCCAGAGACATCAATATGTTATTCACATAAAACAGCTTTTTATTCAATGTTCCAGAATATGTTACATTTTCTTGTATAGTGAAAGTTTTGTCAGCATGGCCAAGAGTGAAAGACCTTGGTAAGTCTGCTAGTAACAGGAAACCTGGTTCCTCTGATCTATCGTTTACAACTGCTTTATAAAACTCATCCCCACAAAATAAAACGTAATGTAGATGTTCCTTTACCCAATAATTTAATGGGATTAATTTGATTAAAGAAAGAAATATAACACAGTTTGGTACACACTGTCTACCTCGAGAATCGCTTGAAAACCAAAATGAACCTTGGTGACTATCACCACGTACAATAATGGTCATTTTTCTACTTAATATACAAATGTATCAATAGATTGACTGATGTTTAGCTCTAATAATACATTTTTACTGTATGAATACATTTTATTGCCAAATCAAAGAGCCCACGTGATTGAGGCATCATTAACAATAGAAACATTCATGATTGATAAATGAGACATAAACATAAAAGACACTAAGTTACATGTATGTAAATGAGAAAGTATTATTTTCATTCATGTGTAAGTACAAAAATGTAACTGTAAATAAAATTTAAAGCCCGACAATCATCCCATTCAAGAGCAGTGTTATTCCATTACTTTTCATATTCTATAAAGGAACCCTGTGAAAATATTTCCTGAAAATTGTTTTTATGCACTCCATGTTCATTTCATAATTCATTCCATGTTCATTTCATAATTCATTCCATGTACAATTCATAATTCATTCCATGTTCAAATCACATTTCATTCAATGTGTATATGCTTACTGATTGTTTATTAACATTAAAACAAATACTAAGTACATGTATTACATGTACACCGGGTATAACTTTGCATGTGACTTGTGTTGTTGTATTGTTATCAATGTATATTTGGTAAAAAGCTCTTTAGTGCTTATGTTGTGCTGTTTTATTACGTGCCGAATCAAAATAAACCTTTCTTATTCTTATAATGCATGAGTTGCTTGTTGTGCTTAATTATCTTTGTCGCTTGTGTTTTATAATAATATCATTTTATGTGCTTCATATGCAATGTCTTAATGCTTTGTTTATTAGTAAGTATGCATGATATATATGTGCTATTAATATTCTGCTGCTCTTTGTTTTTAATGTTGTAATGTCTTATGATTGTATGCCTTACCTTGCTGTATTATATGTACTGTCATGCATGTTTTCTGTTACTATTTTATGTTATTTGATAGATGATTCAAAAGCTCAATAGAGCTTGTGTTATTTGTATTGCTACATTTGTAGGTATCCTCTTTAAATAAAGCTTTTGAACTTTTGATAATCTTGAAGATAAATTACTAAACTGGACCATCATATGCAAGTGAGGTAAAATTAATGGTATAAATAGCTCACATACAAAATATATCTAGTTTTGTAGATAGTAGCTGTACAGCTAATCTCTGGTCCAAGAGATCGTATATGCCCAGTAAATATTGCGTAATCATACAAGGAAGGTAAAATGAATGTCCTAGAGATCGTTGTCTGCTATATTGCGTAATCATACTAAAAATGAATGGTAGAGTCCATAAGAATAGCCTCTATTGAAACGATGTCAATTTCAACAGAAATTATCTAATGTCTTTGATATAAAAGCCGCTAGATCTATAGTTTTGAAGATGGTAGCCATCTCTGGTCCAAAATTAATGTCGTCTTAAATTATCATTATGCATGCTCACTGGCAGTGTCGACAAGAATATTGCGTGATGTAAAGAAATAAAAGTCTCTTACATAGTAAACACAATATCAATTTCTACATACGTTTTTCGTTTAAACCCTGAAAACCAAGCTATGTCCCTATAATAGAAGCGTTGTTTTGATATTGTATGTTGCTGGCAAAATATAAACAATACACGGGGGAGGTAAAAGTAATGGCAAAGTTGAGTTGTTTGTAAGCAAATCAAAGTCTGTTACAAAGTAAACACAATACACTGTATGACAAAATGTAAATATGACATATATTTTTTAATGTAAATATAAACATATATTTTTTTAGTTTAGAACTCTGAAATGAAAATCAAACCTTGTATACATTTTGTAGATCGATAAAGGCAGCCACCTGACCTTTAACCTTTATATACCATACGATATGTATTTCGTACATGATATGCATGAATGAATAAAGAAATTGTTGTTTTGTCAATACAAATCAAACAAATAGGGTTTTATGATATTTGAAAATGTTTATAAAATATTATCGTTGGATATATTTACCTTTATTTTGTATGATTTTCTCTTTCCTCAGGCTCAGATGCTGCAATAGCGTGGCGTCTGTAATGAAATATTCATCCGCAAAATCCGCGTTGCAACAAAGAAATACTGATAGATGAGCAAACGTGCATACAAGTACCCGATTTTGAGGGGGATTTATAATATATGAATGTTGCATGCATGCTCCTTCTGATATTTAAGTTGCTCGTCCTCTTACAATTGACTCTATATATGGACTATATTTTTATTCGGGCGGAAGGTTGCGACACATGTTGTGTAAAGCAGTGTCTTCCGGTTGACATGAGCGCTAGTATTAAACGATATCTCACTAAAGTTCGATCGTTTAAAAATTGATTTAAACAGATAAAACGCTTAAATGGCTTAAATGCATTAGTAGATGTGGATTTCATGGCGTTAATTTCTCATATCACTCCTTTGGATCCCCAAAATAAATAACCATTTGAAAAAGCATAATGTACTACATTGCATACACCATATGTTGTACGAGTTTCACTTCAATTCGTTTATTGGTTATAAATGAGTTGTGAATTGATGGATATAGTAAACCTATTCTAATTAATGTCATGATTAAATGTCCCCATCCATACATTCAAACATTCTCAACTGCAATGAACTAGTGCAGTTTATAAACAAACAAACCTACATGTTGTTTTCAATTATTTATTATTAATTTTAGATTGTTTGTTCTTTTATTTCAGTTTATGAGTGAACTTATATCATGTAATGAAAAAGGTTTTTTGGGTTTTTTTCCCTTCTAGTTTGTTCTGTATAAAACTATGCTAAAAGATATTTCATTGGCCATACAAAATTCTTAATTCAAAAGCTTTCTCTTGATTGGTTGTTTTAGATATTGAATTTCGAATCTCGAATTTCGAATTTCAGATATTGAATCTCGAATTTCAAATCTTGAATCTCGAATGATCCTTCTGGGCTTTCGTAGAACTGTCAAGTGAAAATACGTAAAGTCTGTATTTCTATATAATATTTATATAGTAAAGTAAAATATGTAAAGTCTGTATTTCTATATAATATTTATATATTAGTGAACTCCTTCTCGTCCCGAAATTGTATTATATATTTGTCACGGTAAAGTTAAACTACAAAGCATCAATCAATCAATCAATCAATCAATCAATATTGGATAAGTGTGATTATTTTGTGAATTTTCCAATTTATTGTAATTTGAAGAACAAAAATAAGTGAAAATAAGCATAACATGTGTTCGAAGCATCTTTCATTTTGATAACTAAAGCATAACTATATTTATATTACTTTTATTTGAGATAATGTGGTTATGCATCTATACAAATCATATTAAATGATACTCACAGATATTTTAAGTTTGGTAGATTGTTGAAAGCATTGTTCTCTATCACTGGTATGTTATTGTAGTTTAACCACCTATAAATAGTCAACAAATGTCTTTAATTTATACTTTATTAAATCTGTGGTTTTCTGTTCTGTCTTAAAAAAATACATATAACAAAATATTGCATAATTTTGAGTTGTTACAATTAAACGTATTCATATGAAAGTTTTGTTCTCTATCACTGATATGTCATTGTACAACAGCGCTCTATAAATAGTCAACACATGTCTGTATTAAATTATTGGCCTATTAATTTGTCTTAAACAATATATATTTGATACTCGAGATAATGTGAAATGAAGCTACGACCTTAACAATTGTAGGAATTGTTTAATTATTTGTGATTTGTTTGCCTTCTTGTCTTAGATAACCCAAAGTGAACAATCCGTTCATTGATATGTTTTACTTTCATCTATAACTATATTACTACTATATCACAACAATTTAATGAATTAATAATAGCAAGTAGTAATAAAATAGAGTTATACATTTATACAAATGATATTAAATGATACTCTCAGCTGGTACAAACGTGATAGATTGTTGAAAGTGTTGTTCTCTATCACTGATATGTCATTGTACTGTAACTTTCTATAAATAGTCAACAAATGTCTTATTATGCCAAGGATTACTAGTGCTTCATTTATTAAATGTGATATATTTATTTGGCTTAGTATAGAAAAGATCGCAGTTTAGAACGAAATATGTTTTTGTCATTTCAGGAAGGGGAGGGGTAGGTTTTTCACACCTGACAAAATTTGATACCCACAAAGTGTATATATTTTGTATGCAATTGAAAGTTAATACTGTAAGCTTTCATTTGATACCATATTGATATATTTTCAAGACTGTTTAGGATACTTTTAGTGCTCACAAAGACAAAAAATTTAAAAAAATCAAAAATCCTCAAAAAGCTGTGACAGGGTGTAAATATTAGCCTCAAACGGCAAGTTCGTCCAAAACTTTTCAATGTTAACATGTTTTTTCTTCAAGAGGATATATTGGAGGACTTAAAACAATATGTTAACAGGGAAGGTGGGGGTGTGCAGGGGTTATGCTAGCCCACGGACTAATACTGATGAGAAAATATTATGCAATTTTCGGCAGGGTAAGGGGTAATATTTTGCCGCTAGAAGCCCTATACAGGGTGGTACTAGAATAAATTTTATTTTAAAATGTCTCCATAACATAACTGCACACGACAGATGTATAATTTGGTTATCAATTTATATTATGAAAAAGATATTACGCGCTTTGGGCTGAATAGTGCTAAAATCCGCAAAAATCATAATATTTCATTTTTCTGCAATCTACACTACAAAACATGTTTTTTGATGATGTAATGGGTTTAATTTTCCATAAATGCAATAGTTTTAATAAATTCATTATGAATTTACCATCAAAGTTGTGTAATATTTTGTCTATTGAAAACAAAAGGCCAAAAATGTCGTTTTTACTCAATTTTATCAGGGGTAGGGATAGATTTTTTGCCTCCTACGATTACTGAGCTTCATAAAAAATGTATAACTTGTATTCATTCGAACCATAATATAATCAGCTATCCACCAAATCCCAGTTTTTATATTCTAATAGTTGTGCATAAGCTAAAAGACCTCAGCAACAGTGAAGAATGAAAAAATCTGAAAGTCCGGCAAAATTGTCGAACGGATGTTAAGAAGGGCTCAAAAATGTAAGTTCATCCCAAAATATTCAATGTTAACATGTTTTTTTTTCAAGAGGATATATAGGAGGACTTAAAAAAATATGCTAACATGGAAGGTGGGGGTGTATGGGGGGAGTGCACAGGGGTTATGCTAGCCCACGGACTATATGTTTATACTTTCCTAAATATGTGGTGTTCTGTTCTGTCTAAAGCAATACATTGTACATATAACAATATACTGCGTAATTTTGAGTTGTTACAATTAAACGTATTTATATTCTTATCAAGAAAAATAAACAAACCCTAAAATAAATGTAGATATCTACAAAAGTGGGCTTAACTATTGGTTTCAATGAATGTCTGTAATCTTTAGCTGTTACACTGTATTTGTATGTTTGACTATAATTTAAAAAGCTAATTTATTTTGTTGTGGAATTTCAATATCTTGTGTAAATTGTTCCTTGTACTAAATTTGTCAACTAGAAAATCCTTAAAAGTAAAACATATGTGTGTATAAAAGAATCGGGATATATATACAAATAAAAAGAAACATTAAAAGGATAAGACCATATATTTAGAATGTATGTATCTATCTATATTTCAGCATTCAAATCAATTTCTTCTACAAATTTCAAAATGGTTCCGCCTGTGACATTCGTAAGCAAAATCAGATCAATTGTTTACGTTGTAGTATGTCTGTCGAGATCCAACAACATCTACGGAGATAATTAAAATATGTTTCAGTGAATAATTGGAATGAGGTGGAATACATTCCGTGCGTTCTTCATTATTAAGGAAATAACGATGAGTAACGCCACCGCGACCAGTACGACATCTAGTCAAGACTTATTGACCGAAAGAACAAGAATTTTGCCACCGAAGGAATGGAATACGAGCAATTTGTTATTAATTTGCTGGTCCTGCCATCGTTTTAAAATCGAATTCATAATACTAGCCCTTAGATCTGTATATGGAATAGAACAAATGGATAATAGGTTATCATATGCGTCGGATGTTCTCGGAATTCTTCTTAATGTCAACCGTTGGATAAAACACCCCCTCCCCCCAAAATATTGAGATACGAAGTAAAACCAGAAGAGTTTGAAAATATGTTCCTGTCCTTTCCTCCTTTATGACATACACATATCACCGGGGTTGTAACAAGAATAACATGACGGGTGACACTAGTGGAGGAGGAACTGAATTCAGCCCAGATCTTTAGTTTTATGTGCATTGTTTTGTAGGTCATTGTGTGTCTATTTGTCTTCTTGCTATTGTATGTCCCTTGATCTGCTGTTTGACTACCCCTGTGGTATCTTCATTTTTCATACACGCACAATAATAAACATTACAAATACAGCATAATATTTTTGAAGTCACAGACTTACAAGATATAGGTGTTATTGGGCAAATCTGTTGGAATACTATCCAGTCCCCTATTGGAACAGTCAACATTAACTCCATATGAAGTGTCAGTACAACCACAGGCATTAGGACATGATAATGCCACACCGACAAGTAGAATCACAGCAACTATTGCTGTTATAAGACACTGCATTTTGCGTCGTCAGTCTACAAATACAAAATGTATTACTTAATAGTTATTGTTCAATGTTGTCATAAAATAAAATGAAAAATAAATTATCACACTGAAGAAATTTATTATGTGATGGTTGTTTGATGGCAAAATTGCAAAAGCGTTTCGAATAAATGTTTCAAAACGAACAAGATTATCTTTAGTGCCTCTACCTTGCCTGAATCCACACTGTATATTGGACAATATTCCATTGGATTCAAGAAACCATAGACGAACATTGATAATCCTTTCCATGATTTTACAGATGCAACTAGTTAGTGCTACAGGCCGTTCATTTGATGGTTCAGAATGGTCATTACCAGGCTTTGGAATAGGAATCACATTAGCTAATTTCCAAATTGATGGCATGTCGCCTGCTTCCCAAATGTCACTTATTAGATCTAAAACAGAAGTTGGTAGTGGATATCCTCGAGGCCACATACATTTTAATGTGCCTTATCCAACGATTTTCGCAATTCTTATAACGAAAACGGTCAATTGTATTACTCCAAATTCTTTTGATTCAAAATTAAAATTTTTCTTTTTACATTTGCAATGTTTGAATTTAGGTGGTAATTTTCTGTAGACGAGTTTTTTTAAAAAGGTTTGATCTAATTTATTTGCGAAATGCTGTTCAGATGTTAAAGTGTCTAGGGTCTTTTTTTTCCATTTTTCCATGCCCCTGTGGATTACTTCTGGAGTGTTGACTTTAGTAAGATTTCCTGTCGATATGGGTTATCTCCTCTTGAATGGCGGCCTCCATGAATTTTTCTAGAGAGTGAAAAATGTTATTCTTTTCAACCCAGTTAAACAGTTAAGTCATGAAAAGATGTACTTATACCATGGTAATAACGTGTTTACATAAACATTGAGTTAAAACTACAATTATAATCTACATGTACATCAATATGAGGCGAAATGAAATGGACAACGTCAGTCGAATGTCTACAGTTGATTGATGGAAAATTACATTTGTAGCTTCTAGGTTGACAATTTCATAATTTCATAATTTTAAGCAGTACATATATCTTCGACCATATTGAACATACTGAACATGTCAGATAAAACAGAAACGGCTATTGGTGAAATAAAAACTCTTATTGTCGATCTTGACCAAACGGTAAAAGGTTTTGATATGAAATTAGATAGAGTAGATAACAAATTGACAAATATGGTCGAGGAAGTCAAATATGATGTGGTGAAAGTGATTAAAGATTTAAAAGATGCACATGATCAGATTGGTTCACATAGAGAAGATCACAGTGAACTGGAAAGAGGGGTTGCGGCTATGGAAATACAATTAAATGAGCTGGAAAATTACAAATTAGAATTGGTTAGACAAAATATAGAATCTAGTCTGAGTGAATTGAGAGAGAAACACATTCTCCTAGAAAAACACGAAAAAAATCTAATGTTCTTATTTATGGTATAGATGAGAAAAAAGATGAAACTATTACAGATTGTTTGCACAACTTCATGATAAATGATCTTGATATTGAAAAAAAAAAGAGCTGAGCGCATCCCAATAGCCAATGCACACAGGATACCCTCAAAGAGCAGATCAAAAGTGTCCAATCCAATACTCATCAGTTTTATTTACTATGGAGATAAACATTATCATGTCTAGGGGTAAAAAGTTGGTAGGAAAAAAGATCCGCATGTTAGATGATATTCCTCCTGTTATGAAGGATGCTCGAAATGTTCTTGCTAACGTGGCATGCAAAATTCGAAAAGAGGAAAAACTCAAAACACGCATTAGAGTTGCTGATACTCATGTTATTTTACAAACACGACTGAATTCGAATGAAAGGTGGCAGTGCAGACAATATTTGCATGTATAACTTATTACATTTAATAAAGAATATTACCATTAATTTGTAAATACAAACAGTCTCCATTTCCATATGTCTATGTTTACTTATTATCTTTGTATATATTGCAGGCTTAATATAGTAAAGTAAGTATCTTTCTTGTTTTATTATTTATTTTTTGGTACATCTATATACATATGTACTATCAGCCCTTTCCCTTTTTCTACCGTTCAATTACTTTAGCTTTACTTTTTTATATGCCTCTTCTGCTTGTACAAAAAATTTTAGAGTTGCTTTGTATATTTATTTGTGCTTACTTTGTTTACTGTTCAATATTGCTTCAGCTTTTTTCTTTTTTTCTGTATTTAATTGCTTTCAGCTTTGTATGTTTATTATAGGATTAAACACTGTTTTTTATGAAATTATCTATGTATAAACTCCGGCAACCCACTCACAAACTGAATAAAGTCCAAAGGACTTTATGTAAAGTTTGTGAGTGAGCTGCCGGAGTTTATACATACTTAATTTCCTAAAAACACAGCGCTTATTCCTTATAATTCTTATTCTTGGATATCGTGTTTCTTTTCTACGCTAAATACTATTAAAGAAATACCCAAGAAGAGTCTCAAACAATGGACATGCATTACAACTGATTGTATACTGAAACAAAATACGCGAAATGTTATTGACGACTTTGGAACATAACCGACATGACGTCATTGGCGTCATATGAAGACTTCTAGTTTGAAACGTAAAGATTAGACGTTATTTGGCTTCGTGTACGCTTCAAGTTTGATACAATTTAACTAAAATAAGTGTTCAATGTAAGCTTTAAAAATATTTTTGTGTATTGTTGTAAATATGACATGTAGAATTTCACATTTTGAAGATGGCAGATCCTTGTTAGTATCATTGCTCGTGGATTTATACACGTGGAATGACCGGGGGAAAAAGTAGTCTGGTAAACGGAAATATCGATTTATAAATTCCTTTTGAATGACGTATAATAAGTGACGATATCCAATCGGATTCTAGTAAGAATAGAATTATTTGTGTTTATTTTGTTTACTGTTTTTTTTTTATTTGCACTCAGCTTGCAAAATAGTTAGAGTAGCTGTGTATGTTTACTTGCGATTTTTGTTATTGTTCAATATAGCTTTAGCTTTTTTGTGTATGCCTCCACCTTGCAAAACATTGCTAAAGTAGTTTTGAATGTTTATTTGTGTTTATTATTATAGTTGGTGTTGATGTGTATCTATATACAGACCCTGGATCGTATAAGTTTACACTACACACGAAACGCAAACGAGGGAAAAACGCAAACGAAACGAACGAAAAACGAACGAATGCTTCACCCGAACGACATGAAAAACGCACGATATATGAAACGAACGCACGATACACGAACCAAACGCTAGATACACGAATCAAACGCAAGATACACGAAACGAACAAACGATACACGAAACAAACACATGATACACGAAACGAACGCACGATACACGAAGCGAACGCACGATACACGAAATAAACGAACGATACACGAAACGAACGCACGATACACGAATAGTATCGTGTTATTATTTGAATGACTTTTGTGCAAATTGATGTGATTAACTTCTGTAATCTTATATTTTATAAGCAAGTTATATATATAAATGATAAATTAGTCGGTAAAGTAATAGGATAATACAATTTATATTAAATAGTTTTTATTACCAATGTGTTTAATAATTATATT
>MJUT01012383.1:281496-293583 GCA_002080005.1 Gigantidas platifrons | reverse complement strand
TATTTTCCAGGTGAAACTGCCAGAGGCATTTGTTTACATACATGTAGATGATTTCTTGTTTATTTGTCCTAGAGCAAATTATAGAAAAAATGCGTTTATTAAATATGTTTTCCCTTATTGTACAAAATTACTGGTACATGTAAATAAAGGAAATACATGTTTGTAATTGTAAAATATT
This sequence comes from Gigantidas platifrons, assembly GCA_002080005.1. NCBI lineage: Eukaryota > Metazoa > Mollusca > Bivalvia > Mytilida > Modiolidae > Gigantidas > Gigantidas platifrons. Next base: position 293,405 of record MJUT01012383.1, on the reverse strand, counting down.
GTTTACACTTTAATGAAAATTGTTTAGTAATAGCAAGATTTAAATAGTAATTCATTTCAACTGGAAATCGTAGCGTGCGTTCTTTTCGTGTATCGTTCGTTCGTATTTCGTTTCGTGTGTTCGTCTAATTAAACTGGCGAACGATATATGAAACGAAAGAACAAATTACACGCACGAAACGCAAACGAACGGAAAACGAAAAACGAACGAACGATACACGCAAACGAAACGAACGAAAAATGCAAACGATACGAAAGGTCTGTTAAGTTAAACGATCCAGGGTCTGTATTTACTATTGCTTGTTATAAATTGATTGAGTAGCTGTGCATGTTAATTTGCGTATATTAAGTTTATACAAATATTTATAATTATTAATATTTTCAAAGCATGATATAATTGCTGAAAAGTTTTAATCCCAAAATCAGTTCTTTTTCATATCAAAAATATAGAAAACTGGATACAAATTCGAGTTATTTCCCTTACATCATATTCTTTATTAATTTAACTGGGTGGAAAATCATTTTCTTTTTGTTTTTTGTTTTTTTGGTCTCCATTCATGATATGTTTCTATTTTATTGTTATTATTGGGAAAATATTTGAATATTATTTATGTTGACACTTAGTAGTAATAAAAGGCGTGCTTAGCGGGAATGAGGCTGAGACCAGAAATGAACAGGTAAATGTGTTCACATATGTTGCTATTGCAGACAGAACAGATGTGAAATACAAATTCAAAATATTTTTGACTTTTGATTTAAAGTTGCACAGTTTACAAGATTAAGAAATATTAAAAATAATATATTACAGATGGTCTTTCACAACTGTCAAGGTCTAAACTCTGCTGAAATCCAAAAACTGCAATATAATACCCATTTTACTAAAAATGATGAAACTGCTATAAGAAATCAATGGGGAGGAGAATGCATATTTTATTCATTCGCATCAAATCAAAGAGGTGTTGTAATATTATTAAGTAATACTTTTGAATATAAAATATTTAAATACAAAAAGGATAATTGTAGAAATCTATTGGGAGTTGATATAGATATTGAAGGTAAAAAAAAAAAATTATTAATATATATGGCCCAAATAATGATACTCCTTTATTTTACAATAAAGTTAGTGAAACTATTGAATATTTTAATACTCAGTCCATCATACTGACAGGAGATTATAATTTAGTTCAAAATCAAAGGTTAGATACATATAATTATGTTGGTATTAATAACCCAAAAGCAAAAGATAAAGTTTTGGATATGATTGAAATATATAATTTAACAGATCCGTTTAGATAACTTTATCCTGATCTTAAAAAATATGCATGGAGAAAACGCACTCCTTTAAAACAGGAAAGACTCGATTTCTTTCTGATATCTCAAAGTTTTAATCACCAAGTTCATGATGCTAAAATAATAAATAGCTATAGGTCTGACCACTGCCCAATAATTTTACAATTGAATCTAAATGATTTTATACTTGGTAAGGGATTATGGAAATTTAATAATTCACTTTTATAGGAGATGGATTATGTTGAAACTGTTAAAGAAACTATTTAAAAAAAACTTAAGAACAGTATGCTGCATTAGTTTATGACAGAATCACTCTTAGTGAGATAGATATCCTAAGCGACATCACTCGAGAATTCACGAGATTCATTATATTATTTCACTTTTCGATTTGCAGTCGCCGAGGACACACATGTTTCTGTCCTCATCTTTTTGTACACTTCGTGTTTCACGTGGCCTATACGTTTTAACTAGCAGGATTATATATTTGATATTTAATGTAAGTACTTTGTGTAACTTTATTTCTTTCTGCAGAGAGTGTCGTCTGTTTTTTAATGTGGTTTAATTTATTTGCAGATGGTCCGTTTTTTAATGTAGTTTAATTTATTAACGGTTGATCCGTTTTTTAATGTAGCTTATTTAATTACGGATGGTGGTCCGTTTTAATGTGGTTTAATTTATTTACGGATGGTGTCGTCCATTGTTAATGTACAGCTTAATTTATTAACGGATGGTCCGTTTTTTAATGTAGTTTAATTTATTTACGGATGGGGTCGTCCGTTTTGGAAATAATAATTGTTTGTGGATGGTGTCGTCCATTGCAGATGTTGTCTTCTGCATATATTCTTCTCATTTTAAACGGATGGTGTCGTCCGTATTCTACTTTAGTGTACTTTATCGTTTTGGAATTAAAAATTGTTTGTGGATGGGATCGTTCATTGCAGATGGTGTCGTCTGCATATATTCTTTTCATTTAAGCGGATGGTGTCGTCCGTATTTTGCTCTAGTTTGACTTATTTGCGAATGGTGTCGTCTGTTTTGGAATTGATGATTGTTTGTGGAGGGTGTCGTCCCTTGCAGATGGTGTCGTCTGCATATTATCATTTTTAGTGGATGGTGTCGTCACTATCTTGCTCTACTTTACTTTATTTGCGGATGGTGTTGTCCGTTTTGGAATTAATAATTGCTTGCGGACGCTCCCGTCCCTTGCAGATGGTGCAGTTGGCATATTCTTTTCGTTTTTAATTGAGGGTGTCGTCCGTATTTTACTCTAATTTACCTTATTTACGGATGCTGACGTCCGTTTTGGAATTAATAATTGTTTGTGAACAGTGTCGTCCTTTGCAGATGGTGCCGTCTGCATATATTCTTTTCAATTGTAACGGATGGTGTGTTCCTTATTTTACTCTAGCTTAATTTCTTCACGGATGGTGTCGTCCGTTTTAGAATTAATAACTGTTGGTAGAAGGTGTCACAGTGATGGGTCTAATGGCCAGATTATTGGTTGCCACAAGTAAATTGGTGGCATTGTGATAGGTCTAATTTACGCATTATTGATTGCGTCAAGTAAAATGGTGACACTGTGAGGGTCTAATAGACAGATTATTGATTGCCACAAGTAAAATGGTGACACTGTGATAGCTTTAATGGACAGACAATTGATTGCCACAAGTAAGATGGTGGCATTGTGATAGGTCTAATGGATGGATTATTAATTGCCACAACTAGAATGGTGGCACTGTGATGGGTCTAATGGACATATTATTGATTGCCACAAGTACAATGGTGGCATTGTGATGGGTCTAATGGAAGGATTATTGATTGCCATAAGTAAAACGGTGGCACTGTGATGGGTCTAATGGATATATCATTGATCGCCACAAGTAAAATGGTGGCATTGTGATCGGTCTATGGATGGATTATTGATTGCTACAAGTAAAATGGTGACCACTGTGATGGGTCTAATGGACAGATTATTGATTGCCAAAAGTTAAATGGTGACACTGACGGGTCTAATGGCCAGATTATTGGTTGCTACATGTAAAATGGTAGCATTGTGATGGGTCTAATGGACGGATTATTGATTGCCACAAGAAAAATGGTGGCACTGTGATGGGTCTAATGGACAGATTATTGATTACCACAAGTAAACTGGTGGCATTGTGATGGTCTAATGGACGGATTATTGATTGCCATAAGTAGAATGGTGGCACTGTGATGGGTCTAATGGACAGATTATTGATTGCCGCAAGTAAAATGGTGGCATTGTGATGGGTCTAATGGACAGATCATTGATTGCCACAAGTAAAATGGTGGCACTGTGATGGGTCTAATGAAAAGATTTATTGAAAGCTACAAGTAAAATGGTGACACTGTGACGGGTCTAATAGGCAGATTATTGATTGCCATAAGTAAAATGGTGGTACTGTGATGGGTCTAAAGAACAGATTATTGATTGCCACATATAAAATGGTGGCATTGTGATTGGTCTATTGGCCAGATTATTGGTTGCTACAGGTAAAATGGTCGCATTGTGATGGGTCTAATGGACAGATTATTGATTACCACAAGTAAACTGGTGGCATTGGTATGGGTCTAATGGACGGATATTATTGATTGCACAAGTAGAATGGTGATACTGTGATGGGTCTAATGGACAGATTATTGATTGCCGCAAGTAAAATTATGACATTGTGATGGGTCTAATGGACGGATTATTGATTGCCATAAGTAGAATGGTGGCACTGTGATGGGTCTAATGGACAGATCATTGATTGCCACAAGTAAAATGGTGGCACTGTGATGGGTCTAATGGACGGATTGTTGATTGCCACATGTAAAATGATGGCACTGTGATGGGTCTAATGAAAAGTTTTATTGAAAGCTACAAGTAAAATGGTGACACTGTGACGGGTCTAATAAGCAGATTATTGATTGCCATAAGTAAAATGGTGGCACTGTGATGGGTCTAAAGGACAGATTATTGATTGCCACAAAAAAAATGATAGCATTGTGATTGGTCTAATGGCAAGATTATTGGTTGCCACAAGTAAATTGGTGGCATTGTGATGGGTCTAATGGACGGATTATTGATTGCCACAAGAAAAATGGTGGCACTGTGATGGGTCTAACGGACAGATTATCGATTACCACAAGTAAGCTGGTGGCATAGGTATGGGTCTAATGGACGGATATTATTGATTTCACAAGTAAAATGGTGATACTGTGATGGATCTAATGGACAGATTATTGATTGCCGCAAGTAAAATGGTGGCACTGTGATGGGTCTAATGGACAGATCATTGATTGCCACAAGTAAAATGGTGGCACTGTGATGGGTCTAATGAAAAGATTTATTGAATGCCACAAGTAAAATGGTGACACTGTGACGGGTCTAATAGGCATATTATTGATTGCCATAAGTAAAATGGTGGCACTGTGATGGGTCCAAAGGACAGATTATTGATTGCCACAAATAAAATGGTAGCATTGTGATTGGTCTACTGGACGGATTATTGATTGCCACAAGTAAAATGGTGACACTGTGATAGGACTAATGGACAGATTATTGATTGCCACAAGTAAGATGGTGGCACTGTGATGAGTCTAATGGACGGATTTTTGATTGCCACAAGAAAAATGGTGGCACTGTAATGGGTCTACTGGGCGAATTATTGATTGCCGAAAGTAAGATGGTGGCACTGTGATGGGTCTAAAGGACATATTATTGATTGCCACAAGTAAAATGGTGGTATTGGAATGGGTCTAATAGACTCATTATTGATTGTCAGAAGTAAAATGGTGACACTCACGGTCACGGGTCTTAAATGGACAGATTATTGATTGCCACAAATAAATGGTGGCATTGTGATCGGTCTAATGGACGGATTATTGATTGCTACAAGTAAAATTGTGACACTGTTGGGTCTAATGGACAGATTATTGATTGCCACAAGTAAAGTGGTGACACTGACGGGTCTAATGGCCAGATCATTGGTTGCTACAAGTAAAATTGTGACACTGATGGGTCTAATGGTCAGATTATTGATTGCCACAAGTAAAAATGGTGGCATTGTGATGGGTCTAATGGACGGATTATTGATTGCCACAAGTAAAATGGTGGCACTGTGATGGGTCTAATGGACAAATTATTGATTGCCACAAGTAAACTGGTGGAATTGGTATGGGTCTAATGGACGGATCTTGTTGATTGCACAAGTAAAATGGTGATACTGTGATGGATCTAATGGACACATTATTGATTGCCGCAAGTAAAATGGGGGCATTGTGATAATAATAATAATATTAATAATAATAAATTGATAAAGCTCCCTATATAACTTTACAAATTACTCTAAGGCGCTGTACACAAAAATAAAAATTTGAAAAAAAAATTACAGTGTAAAAAGCATATTGTGACAATAAAAATTATTCATAAATATCTAAAAATGGAAAACAAATAAAATATATTATATATACCCTTAAAAGGCTCAATAAAACATATTATATATACCTATATATACAGAATCGTAAAATTAATTATAAAAGTAGAAAGGTAACACAAACTGAGACAATGTCATAAATATACACCGTTTGGAATCCAATATGACCAGTAATGAATTTAAACAGGGAAAGCTTTACGATAAAAGTGAGTTTTTCATTGTTTTTTGAAACATTCTATTGATTTGCATTGTCTAACGTCGACTGGTAGATTGTTCCAAAGATGTGCGGCTGCCCAACTGAAAGGTCTTTGTCCGTAGGTTTTAGTTCGGACACTAGGAACAACAAATCTCAATGACGACTCAGATCTGAGTGAGCGACCTGGTTGGTATAGAGTTACTAGTTCTTTAATATATCCTGGAGCTGTACCCTTCAGTGCACTGTATGTAAAAGTTAGAACTTTGAATTCAATTCGAAATTCAACAGGGAGCCAGTGTAGCTCAGCAAGGATAGGTGTTATATGTTCTCTTTTACCAGTTCTTGTGACAAGTCGTGCGGCAGTATTTTGCACCTTTTGGATTCTACTGAGTACGGATTTGTTGACTCCATAAAGTAAACAGTTACAATAGTCAAGTCGGGTAGTAACCAAGGAATTCACTAGTGTTTTACAGGCATCAGTTGTTATAAAACCGCGAATACGACCTATGTTGCAGATGTTGTAAATGACATGATTTCACCAGAGATGACACTTGTTTTTCCATTGTTAGGTGTTTGTCCAAATACACTCCTAGATTTTTAACACATGCTACACTGTTTATGAAGTTATTGCCTACTGTAAGCTGCAGATTTGGTACGTTCTTAGCCTTATGTTTTTGAGTGAAAATGATCAATTCGGTTTTGTCTTGATTTAATTTTAACAAGTTTTTTGACATCCAAGAGCTGATGTCAGAAAGACACAATTCAAGTATAGCAAAGTAATCGTTCCAATCATCAAGTGGTTTGATGATCATATACACCTGCGTATCTTCGGCATAACAGTGGAATTCCATTCCGTGACGACGACATATTGCACCAATAGGTTTTGAGAAGAGACAATACAGCTTAGGACCATGAACTGACCCTTGCGGTACGTCGAATGTAAGCTCATGTTTATCAGAAGTTACTGATCCTATTGCCACACGCTGATGTCTATCTGTTAGATACGACCTTATACATTCGAGAGCTCAATCTGATATACCATGCGAAGTAGTAAGACGCTTCAACAGAATTTTATGATCAATTACATCGAAGGCAGCTGACAAATCCAGTAACACAAGCACTGCCGACGATTGCATATCCATGATGGGTCTAATGGACGGATTATTGATTGCCACGAGTAAAATGGTGGCAAGTGATGGGGCTAATGGACAGATTATTGATTGCCACAAGTAAAATGGTGGCAAGTGATGGGGCTAATGGACAGATTAGTGATTGCCACAAGAAAAATGGTGGCACTGTGATGGGACTAATGGACAGATTATTGATTGCCACAAGTAAAATGGTGGCATGTGATGGGGCTAATGGACAGATTAGTGATTGCCACAAGTAAAATGGTGGCACTGCGATGGGTCTAATGAACGGATTATTGATTGCAATATGTAAGATGGTGGCACTGTGATGGGACTAATGGACAGATTATTGATTGCCACAAGTAAAATGGTGGCACTGTGATGGGACTAATGGACAGATTATTGATTGCCCCAAGTAAATGGTGGCACTGTGATGGGTCTACTGGGCGAATTATTGATTGCCACAAGTAAGATGGTGGCACTGTGATGGGTCTAAATGACATATTATTGATTGCCACAAGTAAAATGGTGGTATTGGAATGGGTCTAATAGACTCATTATTGATTGCCAGAAGTAAAATGGTGACACTGACGGTGACGGGTCTTAAATGGAGGAATTATTGATTGCCACATATAAAATGGTGGCATTGTGATCGGTCTAATGGACGGATTATTGATTGCTACAAGTAAAATTGTGACACCGATGGGTCCAATGGACAGATTATTGATTGCCACAAGTAAAGTGGTGACACTGACGGGTCTAATGGCCAGATTATTGGTTGCCACAAGTAAAAATGGTGGCATTGTGATGGGTCTAATGGCGGATTATTGATTGCCACAAGTAAAATGGTGGCACTGTGATGGGTCTAATGGACAGATTATTGATTGGCACAAGTAAACTGGTGGAATTGGTATGGGTCTAATGGACGGATCTTGTTGATTGCACAAGTAAAATGGTGATACTGTGATGGATCTAATGGACACATTATTGATTGCCGCAAGTAAAATGGGGGCATTGTGATGGGTCTAATGGACGAATTATTGATTGCCACAAGTAAAATGGTGACAAGTGATGGGGCTAATGGACAGATTATTGATTGCCACAAGTAAAATGGTGGCAAGTGATGGGGCTAATGGACAGATTAGTGATTGCCACAAGTAAAATGGTGGCACTGCGGAGGGTCTAATGAACGGATTATTGATTGCAAAATGTAAAATGGTGGCACTGTGATGGGACAAATGGACAGATTATTGATTGCCACAAGTAAGATGGTGGCACTGTGATGGGTCTAATGGATGGATTATTGATTGCCACAAGTAAATGGTGGCACTGTGATGGGTCTACTGGGCGAATTATTGATTGGCACAAGTAAGATGGTGGCACTGTGATTGGTCTAAAGGACATATTATTGATTGCCACAAGTAAAATGGTGGCACTGCGATGGGTCTAATGAACGGATTATTGATTGCAATATGTAAAATGGTGGCACTGTGATGGGGCTAATGGACAGATTATTGATTGCCACAAGTAAGATGGTGGCACTGTGATGGGTCTAATGTACGGATTATTGATTGCCACAAGTAAAATGGTGGTATTGGAATGGGTCTAATGGACAGATTATTGATTGCCACAAGTAAATGGTGGCATTGTGATCGGTCTAATGGACGGATTATTGATTGCTACAAGTAAAATTGTGACACTGATGGGTCTAATGGACAGATTATTGATTGCCACAAGTAAAATGGTGACACTGACGGTTCTAATGGCCAGATTATTGGTTGCTACAATGAAAATTGTGACACTCATGGGTCTAATGGACAGATTATTGATTGCCACAAGTAAAATGGTGACATTGACGTGTCTAATGGTCAGATTATTGGTTGCCACAAGTAAAAATGGTGGCATTGTGATGGGTCTAATGGACGGATTATTGATTGCTACAAGTAAAATGGTGGCACTGTGATGGGTGTAATGGACAGATTATTGATCACCACAAGTAAACTGGTGGCATTGGTATGGGTCTAATGGACGGATATTGTTGATTGCACAAGTAAAATGGTGACACTGTTGTGATGGATCTAATGGACACATTATTGATTGCTGCAAGTAAAATGGGGGCATTGTGATGGGTCTAATGGACGGATTATTGATGGCCACAAGTAAAATGGTGGAAAGTGATGGGTCTAATGGACGGATTATTGATTGCCACAATTAAAATGGTGGCACTGTGATGGGTCTAGTGGACAGATCATTGATTGTCACAAGTAAAATGGTGGAACTGTGATGGGTTTAATGGACGTATTGTTGATTGCCACATGTAAAATGGTGGCACTGTGATGGGTCTAATGAAAATATTTATTGAATGCCACAAGTAAAATGGTGACACTTTGACGCGTTTTATAGGCAGATTATTGATTGCCATAAGTAAAATGGTGGCACTGTGATGGGTCTAAAGGACAGATTATTGATTGCCACAAATAAAATGGTAGCATTGTGATTGGTCTAATGGACGGATTATTGATTGCTGCAAGTAAAATGGGGGCATTGTGATGGGTCTAATGGACGGATTATTGATGGCCACAAGTAAAATGGTGGAAAGTGATGGGTCTAATGGACGGATTATTGATTGCCACAAGTAAAATGGTGGCACTGTGATGGGTCTAGTGGACAGATCATTGATTGCCACAAGTAAAATGGTAGCACTGTGATGGGTCTAATGGACGGATTGTTGATTGCAACATGTAAAATGGTGGCACTGTGATGGGTCTAATGAAAATATTTATTGAATGCCACAAGTAAAATGGTGACACTGTGAGGGGTCTTATAGGCATATTATTGATTGCTACAAGTAAAATGGTGACATCGTGATAGGACTAATGGACAGATTATCGATTGCCACACAAGTAAGATGGTGGCACTGTGATGGGTCTAATGGACGGATTATTGATTGCCACAAGAAAAATGGTAGCACTGTGATGGGTCTACTGGACGAATTATTGATTGCCAAAAGTAAGATGGTGGCACTGTGATGGGTCTAAAGAACATATTATTGATTGCCACAAGTAAAATGGTGGTATTGGAATGGGTCTAATAGACTCATTATTGATTGCCAGAAGTAAAATGGTGACACTGACGGTGACGGGTCTTAAATGGACAGATTATTGATTGCCACAAATAAAATGGTGGCACTGTGATCGGTCTAATGGACTGATTATTGATTGCTACAAGTAAAATTGTGACACTGATGGGTCTAATGGACAGATTATTGATTGCCACAAGTAGAGTGGTGAAACTGACGTGTCTAATGGCCTGATTATTGGTTGTTACAATTAAATTGTGACACTGATGGGTCTAATGGTAAATTTATTGATTGCCACAAGTAAAAATGGTGACACTGTGATAGGACTAATGGACAGATTATCGATTGCCACACAAGTAAGATGGTGGCACTGTGATGGGTCTAATGGACGGATTATTGATTGCCACAATTAAAATGGTGGCACTGTGATGGGTCTAGTGGACAGATCATTGATTGCCACAAGTAAAATGGTGGCACTGTGATGGGTTTAATGGACGGATTGTTGATTGCCATAAGTAAAATGGTGGCACTGTGATGGGTCTAAAGGACAGATTATTGATTGCCACAAATAAAATGGTAGCATTGTGATTGGTCTAATGGACGCATTATTGATTGCTGCAAGTAAAATGGGGGCATTGTGATGGGTCTAATGGACGGATTATTGATGGCCACAAGTAAAATGGTGGAAAGTGATGGGTCTAATGGACGGATTATTGTTTGCCACAAGTAAAATGGTGGCACTGTGATGGGTCTAGTGGACAGATCATTGATTGCCACGAGTAAAATGGTGGCACTGTGATGGGTCTAATGGACGGATTATTGATTGCCAGAAGAAAAATGGTGGCACTGTGATGGGTCTACTGGACAAATTATTGATTGCCAAAAGTAAGATGGTGGCACTGTGATGGGTCTAAAGGACATATTATTTATTGCCACAAGTAAAATGGTGGTATTGGAATGGGTCTAATAGACTCATTATTGATTGCCAGAAGTAAAATGGTGAAACTGACGGGTCTAATGGCCTGATTATTGGTTGTTACAAGTAAAATTGTGACACTGATGGGTCTAATGGTCAGATTATTGATTGCCACAAGTAAAAATGGTGGCATTGTGATGGGTCTAATGGACAGATTATTGATTGCCACAAGTAAAATGGTGGCAAGTGATGGGGCTAATGGACAGATTAGTGATTGCCACATGTAAAATGGTGGCACTGCGATGGGTCTAATGGTCAGATTATTGGTTGCCACAAGTAAAAATGGTGGCATTGTGATGGGTCTAATGGACGGATATTGTTGATTCCACAAGTAAAATGGTGATACTGTGATGGATCTAATGGACACATTATTGATTGCTGCAAGTAAAATCGGGGCATTGTGATGGGTCTAATGGACGGATTATTGATGGCCACAAGTAAAATGGTGGAAAGTGATGGGTCTAGTGGACAGATCATTGATTGCCACAAGTAAAATGGTGGCACTGTGATGGGTTTAATGGACGGATTGTTGATTGCCACATTTAAAATGGTGGCACTGTGATGGGTCTAATGAAAATATTTATTGAATGCCACAACTAAAATGGTGACACTGTGACGCGTCTCATAGGCAGATTATTGATTGCCATAAGTAAAATGGTGGCACTGTGATGGGTCTAAAGGACAGATTATTGATTGCCACAAATAAAATGGTAGCATTGTGATTGGTCTAATGGACGGATTATTGATTGCTGCAAGTAAAATGGGGGCATTGTGATGGGTCTAATGGACGGATTATTGAT
>MJUT01012383.1:261636-280173 GCA_002080005.1 Gigantidas platifrons | reverse complement strand
GATGGTGTCGTCCGTTTTGGAAATAATAATTGTTTGTGGATGGTGTCGTCCATTGCAGATGTTGTCTTCTGCATATATTCTTCTCATTTTAAACGGATGGTGTCGTCCGTATTCTACTTTAGTGTACTTTATCGTTTTGGAATTACAAATTGTTTATGGATGGGATCGTTCATTGCAGATGGTGTCGTCTGCATATATTCTTTTCATTTAAGCGGATGGTGTCGTCCGTATTTTGCTCTAATTTGACTTATTTGCGGATGGTGTCGTTCGTCTTGGAATTGATGATTGTTTATGGAGAGTGTCGTCCCTTGCAGATGGTGTCGTCTGCATATTATCATTCTTAGCGGATGGTGTCGTCGGTATCTTGCTCTAGTTGACTTTATTTGCGGATGGTGTTGTCCGTTTTGGAATTAATAATTGCTTGTGGATGCTGCCGTCCCTTGCAGATGGTGCCGTTGGCATACTCTTTTCGTTTTTAATTGAGGGTGTCGTCCGTATTTTACTCTAATTTACATTATTTACGGATGGTGACGTCCGTTTTGGAATTAATAATTGTTTGTGAACAGTGTCGTCCTTTGCAGATGGTGCCGTCTGCATATATTCTTTTCAATTGTAACGGATGGTGTCTTGCGTATTTTACCCTCGCTTAACTTCTTCACGGATGGTGTCGTCTGTTTTAGAATTAATAATTGTTGGTGGGTGTCACAGTGATGGATCTAATGGACTGATTATTGATTATCACAAGTAAAATGTTGACACTGACGGGTCTAATGGCCAGATTACTGGTTGCCACAAGTAAATTGGTTGCATTGTGATGGGTCTAATGTACGCATTATTGATTGCGTCAAGTAAAAATGGTGACACTGTGAGGGGTCTAATAGACAGATTATTGATTGCCACGAGTAAAATGGTGACACTGTGATGGGTCTAATGGATGGATTAGTAATTGTCACAAGTAGAATGGTGGCACTGTGATGGGTCTAATGGACATATTATTGATTGCCACAAGTACAATGGTGGCACTGTGATGGGTCTAATGGAAGGATTATTGATTGCCACAAGTAAAACGGTGGCACTGTGATGGGTCTAATGAATATATCATTGATTGCTACAACTAGTAAAATTGTGGCATTGTGATCGGTCTATGGACGGATTATTGATTGCTACAAGTAAAATTGTGACACTGTGATGGGTCTAATGGACAGATTATTGATTGCCACAAGTTAAATGGTGACACTGATGGGTCTAATGGCCAGATTATTGGTTGTTACAAGTAAAATGGTAGCATTCAGGTGGGTCTAATGGACGGATTGTTGATTGCCACAAGAAAAATGGTGGCACTGTGATGGGTCTAATGGACAGATCATTGATTGTCACAAGTAAAATGGTGGCACTGTGATGGGTCTAATGGACGGATTGTTGATTCCCACATGTAAAATGGTGGCACTGTGATGGGTCTAATGAAAAGATTTATTGAATGCCGCAAGTAAAATGGTGGCACTGTGACGGGTCTAATAGGCATATTATTGATTGCCATAAGTAAAATGGTGGCACTGTGATGGGTCTAAAGGACCGATTATTGATTGCCACAAATAAAATGGTGGCATTGTGATTGGTCTAATGGACAGATTATTGATTGCCACAAGTTAAATGGTGACACTGACGGGTTTAATGGCCAGATTATTGGTTGCCACAAGTAAAATGGTGGCATTGTGATGGGTCTAATGGATGGATTATTGATTGCCACAAGAAAAATGGTGGCAATGTGATGGGTCTAATGGATAGATTATTGATTACCACAAGTAAACTGGTGGCATTTGGTGTGGGTCTAATGGACGGATATTATTGATTGCACAAGTCAAATGGTGATACTGTGATGGACCTAATGGACATATTATTGATTGCCGCAAGTAAAATGGTGGCATTGTGATGGGTCTAATGGACGGATTATTGATTGCCACACATATAATGGTGGCACTGTGATGGGTCTAATGGACAGATCATTGATTGCCACAAGTAAAATGGTGCCAGTGATGGGTCTAATGGACGGATTGTTGATTGCCACATGTAAAATGGTGCCACTGTGATGGGTCTAATGAAAAGATTTATTGAATGCCACAAGTAAAACGGTGACACTGTGACGGGTCTAATTGGCAGATTATTGATTGCCATAAGTAAAATGGTGGCACTGTGATGGGTCTAAAGGACAGATTATTGATTGCCACAAATAAAATGGTGGCATTGTGATTGGTCTACTGGACGAATTATTGATTGCCACAAGTAAAATGGTGACACTGTGATGGGACTAATGGACAGATTATTGATTGCCACAAGTTAGATGGTGGCACTGTGATGGGTCTAATGTAAAACAAGTAAAACGGTGGCAAGTGATGGGGCTAATGGACAGATTATTGATTGCCACAATAAAAATGGTGGCACTGTGATGGGTCTACTGGGCGAATTATTGATTGCCACAAGTAAGATGGTGGCAGTGTGATGGGTCTATAGGCCATATTATTGATTGCCACAAGTAAAATGGTGGTATTGGGATGGGTCTAATAGACTGATTATTGATTGCCACAAGTAAAATGGTGGCATTGTGATCGTCGATCTAATGGACGGATTATTGATTGCTACAAGTAAAATTGTGACACTGATGGGTCTAATGGACATATTACTGATTGCCACAAGTAAAATGGTGACACTGACGGGTCTAATGGCCAGATTATTGGTTGCCACAAGTAAAAATGGTGGCATTGTGATGGGTCTAATGGACGGATTATTGATTACCACAAGTAAAATGGTGACACTAACGGGTCTAATGGCCAGATTATTGGTTGCCAGAAGTAAAAATGGTGGCATTGTGATGGGTCTAATGGACGGATTATTGATTGCCACACGTAAAATGGTGGCACTGTGATGGGTCTAATGGACAGATTATTGATTACCGCAAGTAAACTGGTGGAATTGGTATGGGTCTAATGGACGGATATTGTTGATTGCACAAGTAAAATGGTGATACTGTGATGGATCTAATGGACACATTATTGATTGCCGCAAGTAAAATGGGGGCATTGTGATGGGTCTAATGGACGGATTATTGATTGCCACAAGTAAAACGGTGGCAAGTGATGGGGCTAATGGACAGATTATTGATTGCCACAAGTAAAATGGTGGCACTGTGATGGGTCTAAATTGTGTTATATTATGCAAAGCTGAAAAAAATGTTTAAACAAAATAATAACAAAAAATACTCTGAAAATGCGTAGCTCAATATAGATTTATATTGTAGGTAGGAAATAAAAACGTTATGCCATGTGTTTCTGAAATATAGTTAGCTGAGGAACTGTAACTCTTATTGTTTTTATATGAATATATCGATTTTACCCGTTTGTAAAACTTGCTGAATTCCGACTCCAACTGAGGTAGGACCTTTCGGGTACTATGATCTCATTTATGTAGTTGGTCGAATAGATAAATATGTTTTTCTACAAGCGCCATAGCTAAGTATATTTGAATGTTTATGTTTACGTCCCCTACAATCGCAAGCACTCATGGCACGGCATCACCACCCTCCTTTTTTAACTTTTTGTTTACATATTTGTTGTCAATAAAATTTCTTTATTTCTTTAGTATTCCATCTCTTTTTCCTTATTTTAACTTGTTCGTGTCAAAATTGCTGAGTTGGGGTTAAACAACAATCACTCACTCACTATTTATATCTGTATCCGAGCACAAAGCTAAAAATGTAATCGTTTATAATTTATTTAGAAATTAATACAACATCCGAGTCCAAGTTAAAAAGTCGGGGGCGTCGTGGTCATGATCGTGTGGTAGTTGGATTTACAACTACCTGTGCAATCAGTCCCTATCACCACTAAAGCTGTGAAATCGAACCTCTTTCATGGCGAGGTGTACTCGATACAACATTATGTGATAAAGTTTGTCAGTGACTTGCAACAGGTCGATGGTTTTCTCCGGGTACTCCGGTTTTCTCTACCTTTAAAACTGACCGCCACGATACAACTGAAATATTGTTGGAAGTGGCGTTAAGCGCCATATACCAAACCAAACCAACTAGTTAAACAGTCATTGTCGTGGAATATAAACCAACAAATAATGAATTGTCAAATGTAGCAAACAAATATATGTATAATATTCGCGAGCACTTGGTGTTTTTGTTTGTTTGTCTGTGCCATTTGTCGTGTGCCCATTGTTGTCAGTTTCTCTGGATGGTTCATTCATGATAGCCCTTCGGGTTTCTCTAACGTTCATTCATAAATTCATTGAATTTCGAAAACATATACAGTGACCAAATTAATTATTTTAATTTAAAATTAAGCATTCACTAAGCATCAAGAGTACAAATATTATTTTCTTAAAATAAATTATCTTATTATATAGATATCGATGAAATACCGTAATTTCCGAGTTAAATAAAAACGATAATTTCATTAGTGAAATTACCATTTGTATGTTCACTCTCGCCATTTTTCGAGCCGGGACTATTTTTTTTTTTTAATATTATATGGAGTGATTTCCCTTTGCTTCATTTCATTGACAGATTTTTTTGTTTCATTTATGATAAAGGAAAGATTTAAAAAATAAGCAAAAGGATATCTTAATCTAGTATTTCATTGCGATACAATAAAAAGCACGTAAATTTGGCAAACATTGACATGTTTTAATACTTTTCATGGCAGAATTATGCTCTAAAAACATGTGGTCTCGGTAGAAAGAATCTTTCCAACAGTAGGATAAAACTTTAACCACCCCTAAAAGATCGTCTGCTATAAATTAACTCCAAATAACAGTGTTCGCTCTATTGCTTCTTGTGAAATGAATCCAAATTTTTCACAGCTTTCGTCAATCACAAGTATAGTATATTCTCTCCTTTCCGGTGTACACCTCGTTCCGGTGCAAACGAAACATTCGGGTTAGCGCTGCAGTATACGCGCATACGTAAATCATACTTCACGCACTGAAGAACTGGAGGCGTGGCTATATGCTGACAGATAAACATTGGCGAAAATGTTTGCAGTACAGGTAAAATCTAGTTTATTTCCTTTTGTTAGTGATTTCCATCAAATGCCCATCATGCACATGTGCCTTATTGAACCACACCCCTCCTAAAAAGAAAATGTTTATTCCAAACATATCAAACGTTTGTGTTGTGTCGTCTGCCATTTACAGAGCGTCCTAAACAACAAATCATGAGTCACATTGTGTCCCACAGGTGCTTCCATACAATCAGAATTTCTCATTGCACCGGAACGAGGTAAATAAATTTCAAGAAGGCGCCCTTCAACAACCAAACTTTGTAGATGTAACTAAAGGTTAGTATGCAAGGTTGCAGTTTCAGTTTTACATTTTTTGGAAGTTAAATGCATGTATTTTCTCTATATTTTTGTATTACTAGTTCAATGACTTCTGACACTAAGATGTCATCTCGTTTTTTATGGGAACACTTACATTTACGGAGAAACTTTTAATTTTAATAATCCTAAGTCTAGTCAGAAAAGATAAAGTGATGATTCCGGACTACAAATAGCAAAAACTAAATATAAAAGAATCCTACCTTTATCGTTTAGTGGATCCGATTGAGTCTGTCTTAAAGTGCCACTATAGCCTAAAATTTATTTTTCGGAAAATAAATTTTATATTACATTAAATCTAATATCGAAAACCCGATGAAAAAATTCCAACGCATTGCGGAGATATAATGATTTGAAAATCACGTTTGCACCTGTCCCCGAAGATTTCCGATAATAGATTCCATCACTTCCGGTTCTTAGTAAAAACATGTGTGACGTCACTTCTTGAACACTTCATATATAATCAATATGGCAGATACACATAAATCAATACAATCCGAATCAGAATCCAATGCAAGTGAAGTGTCCCTTTCTGTGGATCATCGTCTTTTGAGGATGGAGACAACGTATTTGATACAGATTCTGGAAATGCCGAAACATAAGATTTTTTTAGATCTAGCTCAATGAAGTCCAAATCAACCCATGAGTCTTACCTCACTGATTCCGACGATTCTGACCCAGACGGGGAGACAGAAAATACACCATTAAATAGACAGAATGATACTTCTTTATAATATCTTTGTATATACTTTGAAATTAATAAATAAGTTCATGTTTTTTGTTTATTAAAGACGGGAGTAGGGGCAGGCCCACTGAGAATGAGAAAAAGGGGGGGGGCATGACAAATAAACAAATAGAAAGCTGTTTTCTAAATCACGATTCATCAATTTATTTTTCTTGTACTGATTTTTTGTTTATGGCACACCGTGGTGGAGTTAGTTTGAGTATCATCACAGTTGCTTGATTTTCAATGATTTAAATAAAAAAAGAGCAAAAAAATATAGTATACTGTAAATTCGGAAATTATTGCGATCATTTATTGTTGCGATCTTCGAAAATGTTCACGGATTGCAATTTTTATTATTGCGAAGCATGAAGTCCTCCAGTACAAATGGATACTTATGATTCGGAAATGCGAGGTTTAATTATTGCGATTTCACATCAGTCGCATTTTTCGCAATAATAAAAACATGGCAATAATTTCTGAATTTACAGTATATAGAGTCTATAGTAATTTACTATATATATAATATACTATATTTTTTTACTCTTTTTATTATTTAAATCATTGAAATTCATTTACTTCATATCAACTATATTTTTTTTTTACTCTTTTTTTTTTTTAATTATTGTGGTATCACTATTTGGAGAATTGGAGAAGGGGGCCAATTAAGTTTCCTTTTCATGCTTTTGTCTTGGGGCCCAAAAATTATCTTGGCGCCCTGAAAAGGGTGGTGTCATGTGTATCCAGTTCTTAAAACTGACCGCGATCTCCTCGTGGCATAGTTATAAATAGTTTTAACTTACAAGAATCCTAACTTATTGTTTAATGTTCGTATGTTTTCTATATATGGTTTCAACATGTGTTCAAAATGTGACGTCATGTCCGGTACAATCACGGAAATCACCAATCGATAAAATTAGCCAGGTGTGTGAAAATAGAAAACATTACCTGTACGTTTATCTCGGTTATTACGATGAATTTTTAAATCGGATTTTTTGCATTTGTTTGAGAATGATGCCAATTTTGTGAAACTATTTTCGGGAAAAAATGGAATCTTAGGCTGGTATGGCACTTTAAGGGAGAGTGGAAATCCATGGGCGTTGAGCATGCGCCAACATTTTAACAACCAAAACCGGCACGGGCCAAATCAGACAGACTCCGGAATACAATTGTGCGTAAGAAGTATGAAATAGCGGCAAAAATAAATTTCCGAATTAAAAAAAAATATACTAAAAATAAAATCTGATGTTTAAAATAAGCTCATTCCAGTAAAAATAAACAATCATATTACTGTCTTATTTATTTACAAGTGATATTTAATGACCTTTAGGCTTTGATGACGTGTCGGGTCACTCATACACTCATACATTGATATCTGTAAATTAAAATCAGATAGATCTTTGCTGAGCAAATTCCGGCTTAGTGCCCATTCTTTAGCCATTAAAAAAGGTCGTTACTCAAATATAGAAAGACAGAATCGTGTGTGCCTGTCATGTGATACAGGGGAAGTTGAGAACGAATATCATTTCTTTTCAACTTGTCCACATTATATATCTTTAAGAAAAACCTTCTTACAAAAAGTTAACATTAAAATAGTTAACTCAAATATTTCATTAAGACACATGTCTTTACTTTTTAATAGTAGTTTGCTGGTCACTCTTAAAATTACAGTCAATTTTTTAAATGATTGTTTCTTAATGAGAAAGGCCATTTAGAAACTGAGGCTATTTTAATATACTTAGTAGTACTAAATACCACTGTCATTCCATGAGTCTGTTATTTTGTATTGTTTCAGTTTATGCCATAACCATTTATTGTAAATGTGTTCGTGCAAATGAAATATTGTCTATATTGTCTATTGTCTCATACACTCTACCCAGCAATATAGCCAGAATGAATGTTCCAGTGCTTCAAATTATCCTCGTAAGACTCGTTCTATAGACATATATATGAGTGTGACTTCTCTGAGTTTGGTACACAATATAGTTGCAATGTATTTCCTTCACAATCACGAAACTGAAATCGAAATAATATGTTGGAAAAAACAAATACGCCGGGAACAGGGGCCTAGCCCTAGGGCACAACACTTGTCTGTTTTGGAATTTATCCGCAAAAAATCATGTAATCGTTTGTCTTTACACATACATTTTGTACATATTAACTCTTAAAAATGTCTTGTGATGGGTCATTTTTTGCAAAAGGATTCTTGGTCTTTTGCTTTGTTGGCAACATCGAAAAGGGGGAGGCTGTACTTTGTTAAATTTCAAATGACAGGGGTGTGATGTGCATTTGTGATTCCAAAAAGACAAAAACTGTCCCTGAATCTATGAGGGGAGGACAGGGGGTAGTCTTCTCCCACTCCTCGTCTCCTTTCTCCCACTCCCTGGCTTTCTCCCTACTCCCCCTTTTTTCCTTTATCTCCTTTCTCCCTCATTTTTTCTCCACCTTTCTCTCTCCCGCTTTATCCTTTCTCCCACCTCTCTCCTTTCTTCCACCCCTCTCTCCTTTCCCCCACCCCCTGTCCCCCTTCACCCTGTTCCCCTCATCTATGTGGTCATGATTGTTATGAATATCATACCCACATTTGTGTTGCTCAGGGATGGAAATTAAATATTTTGGTGGCCCAGTGTTAAACATGTACACAGTCATCTGTCAAAAGTATTTGGAAATGTTAAAAAATCCCTATATAATCAACCAAAACCATATTTTTTCAAAAAATTATTATGAAGTCATTTCTGGATAGATTTTAACAAATGTTACACCAAAACATTCGGAATTGTCAATATTTTGATTGTTTATTTACTCATTATGTTGTTATGAGTGATTTTTATTTGTACATAATTTAAACACAACAAATAAAAATTGACTTCGATTTTCCTATATATTTCAACAAAAAATATATCCTAAAAATTAACAATCCTGATATTGAAACAAGTGCCTGTGCTGAATAGTGTAAAATTATTCTAAGTCTGTGGGGATAAATGTCATTATTTGAATGGATCATCTCACAACATGCAGTTTTATATACATGCACAGGTACTGTTAAAATAAGCCATCAAAATCTATGTGAAAAAATAATACCTCTATGAATAACATATTATATCATGTTAAAGGTAAAGGGGTATATTTTTTCACAAAGACAAGTGCCTGTGGCTCAAACTACTGAGAAATGAACCCATAAATTCAAATCTTTATTAATTAAACATTTAATTATAAGGGCCCAAGGAGGGTATATAAATCATGGTACATTCATACAAATCTCACACATACACACACACACACACACATACATACATACTGATACATCTTTTACATTGATTATTTTGATTGGATACAGCACAATGAAAACATATAATTGTAACATGATACTTCTAATGCATCAGTGGCGAGTCAGATGACACTGTTTAAGGAGAGATAACTCTAATACATCCTAGCTTTGACAAATATGAAAAAGTAAATATCAACCTATGGCAGTTTTTCTTATTACAAATAATGAGTCCAGGTGCTCACACATATTAATAATAAATTGGACATCTTCATTTCACATAAGAACAAATATTATATATAGAAAATGTTTTTCATCTTCAACCAAGCCAAAAATCAAGGTAAATGGTCAATGCAGTCCCTGCAATCTGTTGGCATGATTCAAAGAAATTATTCAATTGACATGACCAAGGATAATCAAACTTTGTATATTTGTCCCCAATAAGACATGTTTTATAAGACATGTAGAAAGAATATCAGACACATAGATCATAAGACAAGTGAGAAAACTACATGACACTTAGATAGACTACAGGACACGTCGATAGAATGTAAGACATCCAGATATAAGACATGTAGCAAGACTATAGGACACATACAGACCAAAAGACAAGTGAGAAGACTGTACATGACACATAGGAAGACTATATGACACATGATGTATATACTATGAGGATTGTTAGTGCTACATGTAGCTCACTAAAAGTAAACAACTGTCTGCGATAGGCATATTGTCCCACTCGGTAACATTATCCTGATTCCGAGCCAACCCGTCTTTGCACTTTCTCCTTAACGCCGCGTGCTTAGCAGATATACAATAAAT
This sequence comes from Gigantidas platifrons, assembly GCA_002080005.1. NCBI lineage: Eukaryota > Metazoa > Mollusca > Bivalvia > Mytilida > Modiolidae > Gigantidas > Gigantidas platifrons. The sequence goes on along the minus strand of MJUT01012383.1, from coordinate 269,987 downwards.
ACCAATTTCATAGTCTTTGATTGGGGCTCTAATCCTCGATCTACCGTAGTCGAGACAAGCACGTTAACTATTAAAACCACAGATGGGTTGAAAAAAATTGACATCATGATAGACGAGTTACCAGTTGCCACTGATGAGAGCGACGATCATATAATGACAATACCGTTATTATTGGTTCAGTGATACAAACATTCTTGTAAGCAGCACTTAAGAGCAACACGTTACCGAATTTGAATCCCTCCCCCAATTCTCTAGACGTACATTTTACGGTGAATTCGATTTTTATTATCATTTTATGTGCTTCTTACCAAACAATTTTATAATTTTGTATTTGACAAAAATAATGTCTGCGGCCATGTACGGATGTGTTAAGAAAAGATTGAAGATACAAATGTACCAAAGGCAAAAACAAATACATGTGTTTCCGCTAACCCTACCGATCTAATTTGTTGTGTCTACCCTAAAGTTTTTGGGATCATATTTGAACAAGTACTATTAAAGTCAGAATGTTTGCCCTGTAGCACGGCCGCTTATCGCTCTCTTTCACCACAAAATGTTATGACGAGAAAATCATGCATCACCCAATTTCTCAAACAATTTATCTATCTAATGCATCACATTTATTTGGAGGAACACGTGTAGGAAGATAAATGCATTTTGACGATTTATTACATATCCGACTAATGCCAGTAATAAAATCAAATTATTTCACACCGTTGGTTTGCTTATAAATGCCGAGAACAACGAGCACTGGTTAAATTTTTGCCGATTTCATTTGTCAGGAACTGGCACAAATCGTTTTTAGGAAAATTAGTAAGTATGGTTCGATATAAAAGCTAACGGGCATCAAGGAAAATGCCTTGGCCACAGAATCACATTGCCAAATTGTCATTATACTGAAATATATGCCATGAAATTCCATAAATGTGCACGGTGACCAGGAATATATGTCGCTCTTATTCACCACGGGAAGTCGATCTCATGATTTTCTCGTCATAATATTTTGTGGTGAAAGAGAGCGATAAGTGGCCGTGTGTAGAAACTAGTTGAATATAAAAAAAAATAAAAAAAATTTCCTCCTATCCAACCCCAATATTTTAGAGCATATGTTAGCGTAAACGCATGTATTTTTTCTTGGCCTAATCAGAAGTCGTAAATCGAAGAACAGACAAGACAATGGCCAACAGAAAAAGGACAAATGGACAATGATCTATATAACATTACATAGAAACATAAAAATCGAGCAACACGAACCCCATTCAAAACCGGACGTGAACTTGGGTCCTCCGCGGAAGGTTAAGCAGTTCCCGCTACACATGTGGCAACCATCGTGTTTATTCTTGCTGCAAACCCGATGATAAGCCATGAATGTTAAGAATTCATCAAATGTTATAAAAACCACTCTACAGCCTTCACATTATAATGTAATATTTTGAAGACTGGTCAACTCCAATGTGATCACGTGACCTCTTCTCGATACTACCTGGGTCTGAAATGTAGACTTTGGATTGGTCCTGGAGTGATTGGAGTAATGAAGATGTAAAAAAAAAAACATAGATCGCTTCAGAATCAATTCTTTTGAGCAAAAGAACGCTGCCCTGGTCTTCTGTGTGCAGTATGCATAATATGGGCTATTCATACTAATAACACAATTAAAAAAAAACAGACAAAAAAGAATCTCTTTGAAAAATGTGTTGGCCCTTTTCAGGGCCGTTTGTTGCAACTGGGCTACCGGAGGTCGACATCATTGGTGGAATATGTGGCTTTTCGATTGTTAAGACTAAACCGAAGAGCTTTTTTAATGCTATTGTAGAAGCACCTGTTTCCATCTTGGTTGAGGTGAATTCCGTCTCTGTCGAAGTATTTCTCTTTTGCCAATTTAATCCAACTAAATGTTACAAATATAAAGAATTTGTCAGACATGTACATGTAAATAGCAATACAAACGGGTATGTGTATTGTAACACACATTTTTACTGCAGGAAAACATCAAGTTATTAAACCAATTCACCCTGTTCCGAAACCCCCTTTTTAACCACCCTTTAAGAACTTTTGGATCCACACTTGCATTTTATTTTATTAAAACATGCACATCATCATTCATAACGGTAGCGGGGGAAATCCGGAATAAATATAGACCCGTTACCGACTTTGTAAGGGTTGTAAGTGTTTGCCTACGACGTTGACACTCTAAGACAATAATATGATTGTTCCAGATTTTTATTGGAATGGGCTCATGATTTTAAACATCAGATTTTATTTTCAATATTTGTTTTTAATTCGGAAATTTATTTTTGCCGCTATTTCATACTTCTTACGCGCAATTGTATTCCGGAGTCTGTCTGATTTGGCACGTGCCGGTTTTGGATGTTAAAATGTTGGCGTATGCCCAACGCCCCTGGATTTACACTCTCCCTTAAGGGTGTAGACCTGGTGTATGGGAGATAACTCTATTTTCAGTGTAATCTCAAATAAATGATCATCTGTGCATTTGAAAATTCCACCTCAATTCCAAGCTTCTTGGTGATAAAGATTGTTTACATTGGATTTGGCCAGTTAAAAAATATGACTCCTTTTCCTTTTACCTTTCCATAGCTGTGCTCCTTGTGTTTTAATATATCATTGCCGTTTATGCCAGTGTCAGGCAGTGTGTTATTATTATATGCCCACAAATTATCATTGAAATATCTCTTTCCAGAAAAAATGTTCATCGAAATGTGTTGTCAAAAATGCCAGAAATGTAACACAATTTGTGTGATAACCTTTTTCTATTGAATTTCAAGGGTTTGTAAAAAACAAAAAATTAAAATATTCATCAGAATCTTAGATATTATGAAATTATAGAGCAAATTATATGGTGGGAAAAAAGTATAATATTATCTGATCATCTCTTATACCGCCGTCCCCTTCTCCTAAGAACAAACAAAGAATAATCAGAATCAAACGAATACAACTGGAGTACAGAATATAAAGGAATTTAACAATATAGCTGGGTGGCTGTCTGTGATTTTTGTTTTTGTTTTTTGTTTTTAATGAGTATAATCAAGTATAGTCACCCTCAAACCACCCCTCCCCCTCCCCAGCCGACCTGAAAATAAAAAAGACAAATGCTGTCATTTGTTAATTTGGACATCCACTGTGTCAATAATAAGAATTCAATATTTTTTCTTGTTATTGATAACTAGTTATTTTTTATCTCACAAACAAAGAAACTAGCAAAAGATGGGTATGTGGTAACAATTTTTTTTTCTAGGTTCCATGAAAAACATAAATTTAAATATTTAAAAAATCGGACGGTAAAAATTTGTATAATTTGGTATAATGATGTCTATATGTCTATTCTTCAGTGCAGCAATTTTTGGTGGAAATTAAATGACAGGATTTTTTCTAATCCGATTTTTAATACCAAGGTGGTCCTCAGGGCATCCCCCCTTTTTTGCAGTTTCCACTGTTTTACACGTGATTATCTCCAAACAGGATATTCAGATATGCTAGATATTTCATATTTATTCAACAACAACACTCTCAAGTGTATTTAAGCCAATATATTCCCTTTCAATCAGAAATAAATGTGCATATCAATTAGAATCTTCCGAAACTAGTATTACCATCTGGCGTCCAGAAAACCCCCAAAATTGCTATATTTAGGATTTGATATGGAGAAAACGGCACGGTGAAAATTTTTGAAACTTTGGCAGATAATGTATTTAGACATAGCTATTCCATGATGCAAATTTAAAAAAAATTGAATGATGGGAAAATTTTAGGGTAACCCAGGTCTACACCTTTAAGACAGACTCGTTCCGATTCTGAGTGAACTTTAGTCCAGCTTCCTTCCGTTATAATCCGTTTGAATTACACATTTAACGTTTGAACCGTTTGGACCCACATTTAACGATTTACATTTCCTAGCTGTTATATTGTTAAATTACTTGTTTTCTAATTATATAATCCATCGAATTTGAAATAGTTTTGGCTTTGTTAACGGCCAAATATTGGTATGCATCCGACTTCTTTCACAACACATGACAAAACATTCTTCCCACAAGAGTACAAATGAAATGTACATATAGTTTAAATGAAACATACATCAAGTGTCAATAAATAAAATTGTGTCTTTCAAGGTCGAGTGCATACTATGGTCACACAGTTTACAAGTAACCAACATGGAAATTTTATTCCTAATCGAAATATGTGCACATGCATTTATTTATTTACAAAATTGAAAGCATTAGACAAACTTTTCAGTCAACGAGTAGCCAAGGACACAGTTGTATATTAATGCGCAATAAAGAAATAAACACATGCAATGCAGATGAAAGAAAATATCAAATTTATTGACTCAAAACAGTCTATATAATAAACAGTATAACTAACTTGGATGTCCGATTACCAAAAATATGTCACTCATGACCGCACAACACTGACAATTCACTCATGCGCTTCGCGCATTCGTGAATTATCAGTTGTGCAGTCATTCGTGACATATTTTTGGTAATCGAACATCACAGTTAGTTATACTATAATGAACTTGTAATTCAACGTATCAAGTGGACCTAACTACATGTGTACAAAACATAATAATTAAATCATATCGTTATACATAAATAAATATATTCTCACCCCAAAAGCTTTCTTTCCTTTAACTAAGTTTCATTGTCAGACGCCCTTGTCAAGTCTCGTGTTTGTCACGAGTACCTAAGGCGAAGTTCGAATGGGACCCGAGATCGAACTCGCGTTACTCGGGTTCCATATGAACCACTCGGGAAAGTGTTAAAAATAGAAACAATGACGCAATTGAACTTTTGACCTTGTTACTCTTCTAACCCAGCGTCGACCCAGGGTTATTCGAGATCCAAGATGGCTTCAGGGGGAAACGATGCAGAATTGTATGTTTGTATTTTGATCATTTTAGACTTGAATTGTCAAATTTAACATTGATCACATGTTTTTGTTTATTTCAATACTTTTTTATGATTTGCTTTTGATTGCTGTGTCAATCTCGGATGAGGAAGGGAAAATCATCGTCTTATGGGCCAAATACATTGTATGTACCATGGTACATGTGTTTACGTTTCTACACGGGAGAGACTTTTCAAACTTTTAATTGTCTTAAACAAACAGAAAATCATACACGATTTGAATCGAGTAAGCAGGAGCATATTGATATATAATGTTCAGATTTTCTCCCCCTGTTCGTGGTCAATGATTAATGTTAGATTAATGCTGGGAGTTACTCGAGATCGCACAACAGCGTCCAAATGGAAAGTTGCGCGGGCATTCAATAAATAGTAGTATGACGTCACCCAACCCAACACCAGGGTTCATATCGGATTCCAACCGGACTTGGCCTAAGGTATATATAGACTGGTAATATAACCTGACTTCCTTCTTACTTAATACTCAAGTTTCAAAAAAACACAAACATATTTTATTTTGATATTCTCAAATTCATCTTTTATAACAAGTAAATAAAACGACACAAAGGGATGACTAAGTAAAAAGTAGAGCAAACGTGACAAGTTATTTTGAATTGAAGTCACAAGACAAGAAATTCATCCACCTGTTAAGTTGACATATTTTACATAACCGACTTTTCTAATTTGTTAAATTTAAATAATTGCATTGGTTTCAGTAACAGATCGCGATCGGGCATTTAGAAGTTGTTATTGCAACATAACATTACTGAGATGTTAATTTGATCTGTATGTCACAAAAACAAATAATTATATAATAGTTACTGATATGGAGGGCAATATCAGGATTTATCTAATATTATGTACGTTTTCTTTTGAAAATAACGAAAGTAACCTGTCTGATACATGGTGTCTGATACAAGATGTTGTATCACCATACTGTGGTGATAAAAGAATGGCGCGACGTTGCACGAGACGTTCTCTGCTGAACTCCTTTGTCATGACGTCATTTCATTGGAATCCGGCGAAAAACACATCAACGTAGGCAACGTAAAGACATAGTATCAATATTCCCGGCAACTGTAAGGTTAGCATTTCTGTTTTAAAAGCGTTGTCGGATTGTACAGTGACAATGAAAGTGATTGAACAGTAATTCGACATTGGTGAAAGAACGTCAACAAATAACGTGATGTCATTCACAAAATGTAGTCTTTCTGCGAGTGTTGTAAAAAGGGTTGTAAATATTAATTCGATCCTTGTTATTTGTTTTTATTGAAATGTTAGATAAGCTTATTACATAAATAGTGTGTTGGTACAAGATTATGTATCAGGTCTTGCCTGTTGCTAGTCCGAGATTACTCTGCCGTTCGACGACCATTTAGAACTTGCTATTGTCGTTGAACGTCAGAGTGCTTGCCATAAGCAAAACAGCGGATTTATTTCCGCATCTCATTTGTAGCACATTTCCACGTTTTGTGGCTATCAGATTTAATTTTCTATCCAAAACCCTAATATATATCGCTTCACCAATCATTTTTCTATTCATTCATAACCATCTTACCCTCAGAGAGTGGTGTTTCATGTAGATTTCTTTGTAAAAGAAAAATGAAATATTTGCCGATATTTTTACTAGTCATCCTTTATATATATATAGCTATAAAGTAGAGCATTTCCGAATGAATTAAACAATATTGCATCTTGACCGATATTGCATTCCATTCTTTCCCCTTAAAGTTTGGTACGCACTAGAGAGGTTCCGAGTAAAACGATATTTACACGCAAGCAGACTATAGATCAACAAGATGGTTGAATTATATTGAATACATGTTGCAAAGAAATATGGTGAAATGTAATTGTCACAGACTGAAATATTTGGTACTATATTATAGAAGGGTTATTGCACTAATATTGAGGAATATTGTGCCTCTCAGTATATCATATTGCAATCGCAAGCTCGTGCTACATGATATACTGATCGGGACAATATTCCTCTATAGAAGTGCAATAACATAATAGTACAGATATTATTTTGTAAGATAATTGGTTTCTAGCGTCACTATCAACACCATTTCAGTTATATTTGTGGAAGAATTAAGAGTACACACGACATAACACACGTCACTGACAAATATTATCGATATCGCAACTTCAGCAATGATAGGCATTGATTGCATAGGAAGGTATTTTTTTAATTACAATCGCGACTACATGGCGGTCCTCAGGTTTCATGAATAAGTTTAAAAAACAATAAGAAACCTTTGAAGTTGTCAAAGTAGTAATCAGAAGCCGTAATTAGAAGGACAGACAAACCAATGACCTAAAAAAAGGGATAAATGGACAGCAAAATATGTACAATGCACTACACAGAAAAATAACGACGAACGAAGATACGATTATAGGTGACCTTAAAGTTAAATTTTGCAAAGGTTACATTTGTGAAGGCTTTCATGTCATACGTCAGACTACAAAACATCTACTTATTACGGATATGTTCATCAGAGATCTGTTTGGAGTCTTAAAGGTGTATGCCTGGGGTATGGGAGACAACCCTATTTTCAGTGTCTTATCAAAAATATGGTCATCTGTGTGTTTGAAAATCCCCTCAATTCCAAGCTTCTTGGCAGCACAGCTTGTTTACATTGGATATGGACAGTTTAAAGAATGACTCCTTTTCCTTTTACTTTTCCATAGCTGTGCTCTTTATTTTTTTTTATATCTTGTTGCTGCTAATAACAGTGTGTTATTATTATATGCTTGTACCCACAAAATGTCATTGTAATATCTGTTTCCAGAAAAATTGCCATCGACATATGTTGTCAAAAATACCAGGAGTATAACACATTTTGTGTGACAAACTTTTTTCCATTGAATTTCAAGGTTTTGTCAAATAAAAAATATTAAATATATACACCAGAATCCTAGATATTATGAAACTATAGTGCAATTGCCTTATTTGTCCGGAAATCACTTACTCCTGGTGATGATTTATGAAAGTAAAATGGTCACATTGATAAACTTACTATAAAAATATATTGGGATGAAAAATATCAATATATTGAAGAGAAAGTGTCATCTTGGAATAAATGTAGTGTATGTTTCATGAAAAACATGTTCATTGCCCCATGAATATGTTTGCACCGTTTTGACATTCACATAATTATTAGGTGACCCGAAAATGTCAGGAGGGTAAACAAGATATGTTTACATTGTGGTCATTTTATACATTGTTATATTTTGTTACATTGTTATCTTTTGACAGTCATGACTATTAACTACAGAACATGAAAATAAATCATCTTTATTTTTTGCTTTGGCTTGTCTTATTATAATATCATTCCACTGTAGGGTAACTAAGAAAATCTAGGACAGGATAGAGTGAAAAATAAAAAGGCAGGTCAGGAATTACAACTAAAAAAATTCCAGGACAAAATATTT
>MJUT01012383.1:198118-238660 GCA_002080005.1 Gigantidas platifrons | reverse complement strand
CACTCCAGAGTGTGAGAACAAACAAGTTGTCATCCACTCCAGAGGGTGAGGACAAACAAGTTATCACCCACTTCAGAGGGTGACAGAAAAACAAATTTGTCACCCGCTCCAGAGAGTGAGGACAAACAAGTTGTCATCCACTCCAGAGGGTGACAGAAAAACAACTTGTCAACCGCTCTAGAGGGTGACAGACAAAAATGTCACCTTTGTGTAAACCAATGAAAATGTAGGATTTCCATGCAGATTTACATTATATATAATAAATAAAAATACCAGTTTTAATAAACAGATATATCACAGCCATTTTCTTTGAAATAAAGAATCTGAAAAAAAAATATGGAGCACAAAATACACATATAAATGAAAAATTTGTTGAAAACTTGAAAACTTGTTCATTAAAAGTTTTTCCAAGTACATGTTGTATAGTGAAATTGAAGTTAATACTTTCCCAGCAATAGGTCTGAAAATTAATTTATATATACAGTCAACCCTGCCTATGTGGTCACCTTTATTAAGCAGTCACCTGTATTAAAAGGTCACCTTTTTCTTGTCCTGTCATAGAAAATTTCATATGAATTGAACCTCTTTTAAGAGGTCACCTGTCTTGAAAGACCACTTTTTCTTTGTCCCAAAGGTGACCTCTTAATTCAGGTTTGACTATTGAATAAAAAAATATTGTGACATAAAAATAGTCCATATTATCTAGAATACCATCAAAAGTATCCATCTCTGAGATGACAGTGTTTACTGATGAAAAAAAAACCCTATACAGTGCCCCAATGCCTTCATTTTCTAGCTGCTTGGACCAAGTTTGACACATTATATTTTCAAATAATTTGCTAAAAAAAGAGGAAATCCGCTGAGCAAAGAGAAACTTTCATCTCTGCCATTTCAATAATAATGGAAACATTTCATCGAATACAAGTTTTATTTCTTATGCATCCAAGCTATGATCAAATAACTTCGTTCTTGACAATCAAAATATTCAGCTTTACATCTTTCTCTCAAATTAGAAAAATAAATAGATAAATATTTTCTTTTTTTTACATTTAGAATGACATTAATATCTTTTCAGAGAAACAAATTTTCATCCTGCAATGAAATATGCAAATTGATTGTTTCCAGCAGACGACACAACTATTAACTGTCCAATGAAAACATCTGTAACATCACTGACTGACTTGTAACATATTAGGTGGGCGGTTTCTGATGGATATTGTAGGCTGACCTGGTGACCTTCTGTATGATGGTTGTGGTTGCATCATGGCAGTTTCATAAGTTTTCTGAAAAGAAATGGAAAGTTGAAATTATTACAGGTTACCTGGTAATATAGCATTATACAAGAGAAGCGAAGAGTACCTCTGAACAACATGCTAGGGGCTGTTTCACTCTCATTTTAGGCTATGAGCTATATGTTCATTATTGAAGACCCTCAGTGACTGTGAAATGTAGAACAGCAATAAATGTGTTCGAGAGAAGTAAAGAGCAGCACTTAGTAACAGGCTAGGGGCCATTTCACAGTCTCATTATTGATGACCCTACTGTGACTGTGAAATATAATCTGAATTTGAATTAGAATATTTGGTGTTTAATGCCACTTTCAGCAATATTTCAGCTATATCATGGCGACCAGTTTTAGTGGTGGAGGAAGCCGGAGTACCCGGAGAGAACCACCGACCCTGGGCAAGCAACTAATAAACTTTATCACTTGCGGCTGTGAGTTAAGTGCACCCTTTTTTGTAATTTACAAAGCCGTATTGGTGATTGGCTTGTATGAGCTGTTAGATCCAACTACCTAACTCATTGAGCCACCCGGGCCCCTCTCTGAAATATAGAACAGCAATAAAAGTTTATAGAGAGAAGCAAAGAGTAGTGCTCAATAACAGGCTAGGGCCATTTCACACATTCTCATTATTGATGACCCTACAGTGACTGTGAAATATTACTGAAAGTGGCGTTAAACACCAAAATTCAAATTCAAATTCTTTTTTTGAAGGAGTTGTATATTTCAACAGAAAAACTGGGTACTATTTTAACACCAATTAGAAATTCCTTTATTTGATTCAAATGCTCTTTGTGAAGCTTAATTTTGTTTTTATCATGGAGCTCCCATGGGGATTAATATCAATGAGAAACTAGATATTATTGTTATATCCTGTGGTTTTCATATTGGTGGTGGGGGGGCATTAAAATGAAAGGGAACTTGAAATTTGTGCATATTACACAATCCTGGAGTTATCATGGGGTGCTATAATGACACATAACTTGAAATTTCTGCATTCTACCCTATATAATACATACTCTTCTCTGGGTTCTGTGTTGAGCATTGAAGTAAGCAGCAGAATCAGGATTGTTCATCAGAAGTTCCATTTGTAATCTATCAAACTTTTCTTGTTCATCCTCAGGCTGTAATTAATAATACTATTTTATTATCCTGTTAGTAAAGAAAATGTTACTATTAAATTATTCGGCTTTCCAATTCTTGACTATGAGTGTACCTGACGAAAGTTCACCCCCAGTTTTTAGTGGGGTTTGTGTTACTTGATCGTTAGTTCTATGTGTATGATTTGTAGATCGTTGTTTGTCTATAGTGGGGTTTGTGTTACTTGATCGTTAGTTCTATGTGTATGATTTGTAGATCGTTGTTTGTCTATAGTGGGGTTTGTGTTACTTGATCGTTAGTTCTATGTGTATGATTTGTAGATCGTTGTTTGTCCTTTTGTCCTTTTTCTTTTGGCCATTGTGTTGTCTGTCCTGAGATTTATGTTTCTGATTTTTCAAACTCTTTTTATTACAGGAACATGCACCTAAATTATCTATCTACATCCTTATTAAAACTGTAGCAAAATTTATAATTGACATTTTTAATATTCGTACAAAAACTTTATCTGGATGATATATATCATAAATCTATAATTGCAAAAAAAAATTACAGGAATTCTAGGATTTCAGATTGTAATATAATTTTGTAAAGGGCATCATAAACCCATGGAGGCTGGGAGACAATATCACTACTCATAAATTATTATATAAAATTTCACTTAGTACTAGTGCTCTCAAAGATTTAAATTGTTTGGTTTTCCAATCTATTTTCAGTTTGAGCGTACCTGATAAAGCCATTAACGGTTATTCCAGAAATGTGCCGTGCACACTAAATTTGATATCTACATTCTTGATGGCTCCCAACCTTTGGATTTAGAGCATACCTGCTTATGGTTATTTCAGAAACACACACTAAATTAGATTTCTACGTTTTTATCAAAACTGTAGTCAAAATTATAATAGACATTTCAATCACTTATCTATAATTAATTGCAAAAAAAACCAAATTAATTGTGATTCTTGAATTTCAGATTGTAAAATAGTTTTGTAAAGTGCATTGTAAGACTGGAGATTAGCTGACAATAGTACTGTTTCTCAATAATATTATCTATCAATTATTTGTAAATATACCTACGATAATATCTATTATCAAACGAAAAGCGTGATGATAAACATATTATTGGTAATTTCTAACATGAAAAATTTAATTTATGCGGCTATAAAGCAAATAAGAAATTCTTAGTTAGATTTGTTCAAAATCAAATTGTCTTTCCTTTGACAATGTATTTATATATTGTAGAGTGAGTGAGTTATTGTTGTTTAACCAGCTATTTCATGGCGAGGACAAGTTAATTTTCAATGAGGTGATAATGAGGTCCACTATATTCTAGACCAACACGCTGAATTGGATTTTTTAGTGCGAGCTCACTGAACCAACAGTCCGTGGGTAGACATATCGCCCCACTTGGACACATTATTCTGATTCCGAATCAACCCGTCTTTGCTCCTACTCCTCAATGCTGTGTGCTTAGCGGAAAAGCAACAAATACAAATTTTATAGTCTTTGGAATGACTCGACCTAGGCTCGAACCCACAATCTACCGCATTCGAGACTAGCACGCAAACCATTAGTGGCATTACATCACCGATGCAGTCTATATATTGTAGATGAAACTTCTGAAGAAAACAAACTTACCACTGTGTTTGGATTAAAGGGAGGTAATACACCTGGCCTAATACCGTGACCAGCGTTCATACTTGTCGATGAGCCATCATCAGCCACACTGAGGAAACTCTCTGAATACCATTTATCAAATTCTGTAATGATTATAAAACAGCTTGATAAATAAAAACCTCACATTTGTCACTATTAAAAAGTATTTCATTGATAAATTTTCATGATTTTAAGGCGAGGGGCCAAAATTGATCAACAATATTTAAAATAATGATTAACCATAACATACATTTTGTAAATCTCCAATATCATTTGAGGGCCGTCGTTGTTGTGATAGCTTAGTGGTTGGATTTACAGCTACCTATGCAATCAGTGCCTATCACCACTAACGTTGTGAGTTCGAGGTGAGGTGTATTCAATATAACAACATTATGTAATAAAGTTTGTCAGTGTCTTGCGGTAGGTCAGTGTTTTTCTCTGGGCACTCTGGTTTCCTCCACCAATAAAACCGACCGCCAAGATTTAACTGAAATATTGTTGAAAATGGTGTTAATCACAATAACCCTATCCCAATATAATTTGGATAAATATATCTCCATATGACATTTATTCCAAAATCTTAATGACAAATAAAAAGGTCAAAATTAACTTCCTGTTAAAAGTAAATCTCCCACCATGCACCAAATGCATGAAATCCTTGTTTGTTTAATTTCTGAGTCAAATTGTCCACCAGCCTTTAGCAGTACTGGATGTTAGTTTTAAGGTACCCCCTCCCTCTCCCTCCCATAAATCTTGTTTGTGTCTAACCATACCTTGTATTAATTTCTGCCTACAGTTATCCACCAGCCTCTAACAGTACTGGATGTTAGTTTTAAGGTATCCCCCCTCCCCCTCCCCCCATAAATCTTGTTTGTGTCTAACCATACCTTGTATTAATTTCTGTCTACAGTTGTCCACCAGTCGTTGGCAGTACTGGACCTTAGCTTTAAGACTTTTCAGTTCTTCAAAGTCAGTTTTATATTTTGCTTTCAATTCCTTCAGTTTTTTCACTTCTAAGAATTCCTCCTCACTGATTATAATATCTCCCTCCTCATTATATTGTGCACCTAAAATAAAATGCTTATTTGTATATTGAAACATCTCAAAACAATGACTTCGATATTATTTATAGAAAGAGACATATAAGTCCACTTGACTTCTATAAATGTTCAGAAAAAAATGCTTAAAAATCCAGTTTTCAAATCAACATTTTTATTTCTAGATCATTAATACATGATATATACAAACTCTCACAATCAATTTCAAAATATTTGATCCATTATTAAAAACGTTTTATACTGCAATCGTTCTATTTGAGCAGTCAAAATGCATTGACAGGATATTTACAAGTGATAAACGGCCACTGACCGTTTATAGCATTTAGAAATCAGTTGGGGCCTCATGGGGGTAACTAACTTTTTAAATAATTTGAATATTGGTAGTAATATCCATTAATGTCACTAATGATTGCAGTATAAAGACAATAACTGTGCATTGACTTGACATAAAATTCGATATACGTATTCAGCACGAATCTGGGAAAATGCTCGGGAAACCCTCACATTTTCCCTGATTCTAAGCCTCATCCGTATATCGATTTTATGTCAAGTCAATGCACTGTTATTGTCTATATCCCCAGTTTGATAAACATACCATTTGATTCTCTCTCGTCTTTCAGTTTATCTAATAACATTCTACACTGGTCAATTTCTACTTTAATGCCGTTTATTCCTCGAGCTAAGTCTGAGTAAGACTTTTTATTGGCTGCTAAAATGTCTTTGTTTTCTACTAAGATTCTGTTTAGTTCCGTTCCCTTCTCTGACTTAAATATGTCAAATGCTGTTGTTCTGCTTGGTGGGGTACTGAAAGGGAAAATGAATTCTTTAATAATATACTGTGGAATCGTTCTTTTGTATGGGGGGGGNGGGGGGGGGGGGGGTTACTGTAATCAAAATAAATTCTTAAATTATATACTGTAGGAGGAAGAGTTTATATATCCTAAAGGGGCAATCAGAATCCGTAAATCGAAGAAGGACAGACAACACAATGGTTAAAAGAAAAAGTACAAAAGGACAAACAAGGATCTACAAAACATACACATAAAACAAGAATGATTCTTTTGTACGAGTACTGAAAGGATACTTAATGTTTAAATAATGCTTCAAAATGGTTCTCCCGAGTGAGGTAAAGAAAGGAAAATTAATTCTTAAATTATATACTGTAGAATCGTTCTTTTGTATGGGGGGGTTACTGTAACCAAAATTAATTCTTAAATTATATACTGTAGAATCATTCTTTTGTATGGGGGTACCAGGGTTTTCAATATTTTCAACTGTACCAGTACTTCACTATTTACAGGAAGTACTTTGCATCAAAATTTGAACAATTGTCATGAGTATCTTATCCAACTCTCTTTAAAATCAGGAGGTACCAAAGACCATTTTAGGCAGGTAAAAGTACCTGGTACCACCCCTTATTGAAAGGCATTGGGTACTGAAAGTGTGATTATTGTTTTAATAATGTTTCAAAATGGTTTTCCAAAGTGGGATAAAGAAAGAAAAATTAACTCTTTAATAATATACTGTAGTAGGGTTCTTGTGTGTGGACAGGAAAACTAATTCTTAAATATATGGTGCAGAACAGGACACTAACTAAACACAAATGCATGCTCCCTGAGAACTGATCAAGGTTTACAAATGCATGCTCCCTGAGAACTGATCAAGGTTTACAAATGCATGCTCCCTGAGAACTGATCAAGGTTTCTTGTACATACAACGATTGTGGCACTCTCCCAAAATTATGAGGGAGCCATTATTTCATTTAATTTTTATCTGTAATTTATATTATTTTAATTTGATTTCAGTGGAGGGATATTTTCTTCTCAGTGAGGGATATTGTAGGTATAATAATAACCAATCTAAATCTGATAATAAAAATTATCTGTGAGTGTGAAATCAAGCACCATTATGACATTTAGTTTTGAAGATAAAGTTATACATAATCATTAGTATCATGGCTTGTCCTATCAGTTTCTCTGGGATACTAGAGATAATGTCTCTCTCAACCTTTAAACTTGTGCTAAGATTAATTGGTTTCATGATTGTAGAATAAGTTCACACCTAAGTAACAGATCTAGTTGATCTTTAACAACTCTGTAAAGAACTGATATTAAATTGGAATACATTTTTAAATCTGTGGTATTTATAAAATCAAAAAGTAATATTTTCACCATATTAATTTGATACAAGAAGGGGAGGTAATAAATATTCATCATATTAATTAGACACAAAAAGGGGGAGGTATTAAATATTCACCATATCAATCACACAAAAAGGGGAGGTAATAAATATTCACCATATTAATAAGACACAAAAAGGGCACGGGGAGGTAATAAATGTTCACTATAATATTAACAAGACACAAAAAGGGGAGGTATTAAATATTCACCATATTAATCAGACAAAAAGGGGAGGTAATAAATACAATTGTTCACCTGGCTCTTGTGGTTCTATCTGTTTTTACACCACCAATAGAACTGGAGGGAGTGGCAGCATCCTCATCCCTGGTCCTGTCAACAGATGGGTGTGGTGATTTCACCTCCCTCTCTCCTTTAGCACTGTGGGAGGGGCTACTGATACTTTTACCCCCTGTAGGACTGAAAACAGAAGAAAAAAATAATTAAAACGTGACGTCACACATAAATTGTCGCAAACTATTTGAGTAGCTGAAGCCTTTACTTTTTTGCTACGCAAATATTTTGACAATCCTTAATGAGTATACAGATATAAAAATAGAACAGTTAAAACATTATTACCAGTAAGAACTACGGTGTTACTGAGATGAAAGTGTTCACTGATGAAAAAAGAGGAAAAGCCTTATAAAGTGTGCCCCTAACTTCTATTTTACAGCTGTTTGGACCAGGTTTGACATATTTCATTTCCAAATGTTTTTCTCGAAAAGAGGAAATATGGTGAACAGAGGAAAATTTTCATCTCTGCTATTATGACTCATTATTGAAACATATGAGTATTATTGAATCAATGTATATTATACACAACCACTTACTTAATTAAATAATAATTTCCATCACAAAGCTTCATATTGTTGCAAATTAAATTTTGATGGCAACAAGTAATAGTGGAGACAAAAATACAGATATTTGTACAGGTCACAGCAAAATCTTCGACTCAGATGTCAGTAGCCCAAAACATACTTAAAAAAATGTACATTATGTACAATCTTCCAATCCCAATTCACATTATGTTTTGCTTTGCATTAGAATTCTGCAAATAACAGTTACATTATGAAATTTGCTTAAAAAAATCTAAGGTCTAAGGGTCATATAATACCTTGATAAATTGAGAAAAATACAAAATGGATGTATTTTATACATGAATGCATACCATACATGATTAATTATGGTACCGGTTTATACAATGAAGTAGTGCATACTATACATGATTTATTATGATACCTGTGTATACAATGAAATAGTGTATATTATACAGAATCTATTATGGTACCGTTTCATACAATACATGAACTAGTGCAGTGCAAAATTGTAATGCTAAAACCATTAAACAAGATCATCTAGTGCATACCATATACTAAAATACAAAGGTACATCCCTTTGCCCAACATAATAAACATACAGCACGCACAGCACGTTTTAGCAAGAAATCACCCTGGTCAGTGTTTTTTCGCGGTGAAATGTCGGTGATGTGTCATAAAATCACCGTAAAATGTCGGTGAAATCACGGTGAAAATTTCACAGCGAAAATATACAAATTAGGGCCTAAATGTCGGTGAAATACTTTAATTGTCGGTGACAACACAGCGGTGAAAATCATACGTGTATAATGTAAGACATAATTTTTTCCGGTTGAAAATTTATCCGGTGGAAAGAATTTAATCAGCAATATTAATTTCCGACGATTGATGATAAATCCCATTTGATATCGTATAATTAAATTTATACATTTTGTTCAATAAAATATTTGAATTGAATGATAAATCACCTGAACCATCAAATGAGATAATCCGGATAATATTTTATACTAAGGGTGCATTTTTTTCTAACCAAAATATGGCAATCGTTGTGTGTCGTTTATTAAATGCTGTGTGTCGTTTGTTAAACGCTGCAAAAGTAGAAACAAATACATCGTTTAATCAGAGTTTACTGACCCTGTTTGACCTGATAATATGTATACACATGTTGTTGGTAAATAAACTCATCTCTTCTTTTGTTAGATTCTATCTTTGTTTTGGCTGGAAAATTCCACGTGTCTATAATTGATTCAATGTTGAGATTAGAAACAAATGCAACAAACGATAAACGACAAACTGTAGACACACATTTAGCGATTGCATAGTTTGTCAAAGTTTGTGCAAACTTTACAAACGTATGTTAGAAAAAAATGCTCTCAACGCGTACGCGCGTAGTCGTTTGTGTTAGAAAAAAAATTCACCCTAAGGTATGTAATATTATGGCCGATGCTGATTATTAAATCACGAGACGCATCTATAATATTATTTCCGACGCTCACTGATAAATACTTTTTTAAATAAATGTTTTTTTTACTATTTCGTACTGTATATTTCAATTTCAGTGAGTTAAACATGCAACGTCAGATTACAGTACCCAAATTGTGCACATTGTATTTGATTGACTGTTACGAACATGAAAAGATATAATCTTCAATTTTGCGATATGATTATTTGTGTTAGTACAAACGTGAATTGTAAAAACAATTTTGAGACAATGATGAACCTTCTTTTGCAATATACGACAGCTTAGATTTGCAAAAAAAAAAAAACTGCTACAAACTGCGTGATTTGTATAGTTTTGATGCGAGTTTCCGATGTGACGTATACATCTGGTACTCGATTCAGTATCGTGACATTACATTTTAATGTATGCATAAATAAGTTTGACTGTGTTTCAATTTACGGACAAATGACCATTGTTTTATGCTTTGGATTTTAATAAATTTATGTGTATACGTTTCATCAATAATAAATAAAAATATTTTTTAACTTTAAATAATTGTTTCACGTGGACTACGACAGGTATCCCGTGCCTTGTGCAGGATGTCTTAGTTGATTAACTTTTTTTTCTTAAACATTAAATAATTGTTTCATGCGGACTACGACAGGTATCCCGTGCCTTGTGCAGGATGTCTTAGTAGGTTAACTTTTATTTTCTTAAACTTTAAATAATTGTTTCACGCGGACTACGACAGGTATCCCGTGCCTTGTGCAGGATGTCTTAGTAGTATTTAACAATACTTGCAGCTGCAAGTCGAGTGCACCCTTTTTGTAACTTACAAAGCCGGGCGCGAACCCATGCCGTATTGGTGATAGGCTTGTATGAGTTGTTAGATCCAACTACCTAACTCCTTGAGCCACCCGGCACCCATGCCCCCAAGATCAACAGGAAAAAATCACATGAAAAAGGGTCAAAAGAAAAAGAAACAAACATTTAATTCAGTATCGTGACATTACATTTTAATGTATGCATAAATAAGTTTGACTGTGTTTCAATTTACGGACAAACGACCATTGTTTTATGCTTTGGTTTTTAATAAATTTATGTGTATACGTTTCATCAATAATAAATAAAAATATTTTTTAACTTTAAATAATTGTTTCACGTGGACTACGACAGGTATCCCGTGCCTTGTGCAGGATGTCTTAGTTGATTAACTTTTTTTTCTTAAACTTTAAATAATTGTTTCATGCGGACTACGACAGGTATCCCGTGCCTTGTGCAGGATGTCTTAGTAGGTTAACTTTTTTTTTCTTAAACTTTAAATAATTGTTTCACGCGGACTACGACAGGTATCCCGTGCCTCGTCCAGGATATCTTAGTAGTATTTAACAAACTTAAAAGAAGGGAAACTATATATTATGACGAAATGGCTTCTTGTTGGACCATGGAGTAAAAAAATGAATGGCTAAGTAATTAGACATGTATTCAATATAGAATATTGAGTAAAAAGCATGATTGGGTAAATAATTAGACACACATGCAACATGTATAGAACACGTATCTGAACAGTTTTTGATTGATCTTAATTGGCTTTGATTACAATTAGCTATCACCCACTTTGAAGCCACAAATCAACTCAAAAAAATAATACAATCCAAGCTTATAAATGGTAATGATAGGTTTGCACATTGTTTTCTTAACATAATTGATTAAAACAAAAGCAAATATCAGAATTAAAGAATGAAAATATGATGACAGCTTGCACACCTGAAAAGGAAAATAATTATGAATGAATCACTCATATTATCAAAAATGACAGTTATACAAATCTCAAGAACATACAAATGTACAAATAAAGGTTAATATCCCATTTCTTTATTTCGTGGCATTTAATCGTCGATGTCAGTGTTTTGGCGGCGTTTTATAGTAAATCACCGAAAACACTGTGTTCGATTTTTCTCGGACATTTCGCGGTGTTTACACCGCGTTTTTTTTCAAATTTCACCGACATTTTCATGATTTCACCGACGTCGGCCCACAGTGATTTCTTGCTAAATCGCGCTGTTCGTGCTGTAACTGATAAAAATTATCCATGTAAAACAATCTCAATTATTGATAACTCCGGGCTCACCACCCTTGGTAAAAACAAGGTGACTTGACTTCTCTCTCAGTTGACTTAAAGGTGAAGTGAGGACAAATCTGGGAGACTTAAAAAAATCTAGCAAAATTTTAACATTTCTTTCCCCACTATAGCATGTCCCCCTACTTTTCATAAAACAAATATGCTACAATCCTTTTCAGTACTTTTCTGAATAAAATATGTTTAAATTAATATGCTGCACAACGATTTTAAAAGTGATGCAATCAACGAGTTTGGAATAAAATATGGCACATCAAACCCTGTTTGGGTCAAATTTCAGGAACATGGGAGATCCTTTCACGTGAATATTGAAAAAAAAGTATGATTATTGGTGAAAAAATACACACTTACAAACTTTGACAGGACAGGAATAGGATAATTTCAATGAAACCAGAGTGAAAAAGTTGCCCACTTCACCTGGTGTAGTGAGCCCTTATAACTACATTAAAAAGTGCACAAATTTCCAAAGCTATAACAAAACCACGTAAAAACTCTACTGTAAACATAATATAGATATATTACCTGAAAAGGTGTACACTGTTAGAGATTTGATTAAATATTACTTGTCGTCCATGATTTTGTAATTTGTAATTGACTATTATTACATGAAAGATGGATGATTGACATGTTAATCTAATGATGTAAAGTTGTGGTCACAAGATCTAATTTTCCATCGACAAAAACCGTATCTTAAGTCAAATGTCATTTCAAAATCAGTTGGCGTTCTATTTCCATCTGATGGGTCTGATGACAATCGCATCATGAGAAGAGCTTAGGAAATTAAAAATTGTATCAAAATCAAATCGAAACTCTGATTGTGCAACCAGTTTGCAGATACAAAATTGTTTGGAAAATAGTATCGTGTAACTGTACCTTAATGAACCAGATTTTTTAAATGATAATTGGTAAAGACAATTATATTATATACATATTATACATCCAAGTAGGTAATTCAAACTTATTTGTGAATATAATAATACAATCAATTTCAGTGATTTCTCCTAAAATAACTACCACATTTTTGTTTTCTTAAGATTTTTCATTGATACAATTTTCTTAAATTTTTTTCATTTCATTATGACAGCAGGAAATTTCTCTAAAAAAAAACAATAATTTACACCTGGATATAAATGAAAAAAAATTCACAGTCATCTATATGAGGGACCATTCTGGTTAGAAAATAAATGAAAAATAGTTGAAACCATCTCCATCATCTTTGAAAAATGTCCATTTTTGAACTGTTCTGACCATGTCCTACAACTTTCTGGAAAAAAATTCAGATGAAAACATCTGAAATAAGTTTTTTAACTGAGAAAAAAACACATCACTGTTATATAATATGTAATTGCAGAAAATTTTCTTACCTTTTTGTATCTTGTCTGCTTAATTTTCCTTTCTTCTCTCTCTCCTTCTCTTTCCTCTTTAGCTGCACAACAGAAGATGGGTCTGCTTTGGCAGATTTGGGGGCCATACCAACGCCAAATCCCATACCATCAGTCTCCCCTACAAGTAGACCTTCATCTGTAACTGCTATACCAGCCTATAAAACATATCATAAATATTGGCATCTTTGCAAAGAGAAATAGAAATTAGGAATCTAAAAAAAAATACTGACAACAAATTTTAGAGTGAACAATATTTTTTTCAGAATTTCTTTTTTTGCTTGGTCATAATTTCTTTTCTTCATGTTCATATTTTCATGTGAATTATAATTATAAAATCTTATAAAAATATTTGAGTCATGAGTGAATTGTCTGTCTTTCACAATCAACAAATATGACCAATTTCAGATAAATATGTGATATATAAGTACAACAAACAAACAGATTGAAAAGCCAAATGTTTGTATCACTTTAATACTTAACTACAAACATTCATTGACCCTGCTATTGTACGGTCTGTGTTTTATCTTGTCATTCAGTAGTGGAGAATACACTCCAACTGTAGATTCTTAAAAATAATCAAGGAGACCTGTCAGGGTCGAGTTGATTATTTTTAAGAATCTACAAGTTGGAGTATATTCATATCAGGGCTAGAAATTAACTTTTCTCACCACAAGCAAAACTTTGCTAGTTAAATAAAAATCTACTAGCAAACAGACTGACCTGACTAGCAACCAAATTTAACAAAAAATGTATGTCATTTTCATTGAAATATGTAACAATAAGACTGTAAGGTTTTATGTGTTTTATTAAATTAAGCAATTCACTGTCTCTGACTATATCGCATTGTGAAAAGCGTCCTTGACCATTAAGTAAGTCGCTCCCGGACATTCTGACTTCCATGATTTATTTCTTAAAAGAAACATGTACCTGATATGAACAAACAAGCATTAATATTTCCTGGGGAATGGCCATATCATATGAAAACATACAAAGTGTTTTAAACAATGTTTTATTGGACAGTAATATAAAGAGCCACACACTGTACCCTCAAAAAATTACATGTACCCTCAAATCAAAAAAAAGCTGTGGGTATGCTGCATCACTGTGCATGTACTGAACTTTTTTCATCTCAAATAATTATATAATTATTACCAAGATAATAACTAATGACTGGCTTGTCTGTTTTATCTTTCATCATGTAATGTGACCGAATAATTATTGTAAAGCCAGTAAAGGAAATATGCCTGTCCGTGTTAATTTTTGTTTTTTTTGTTTTTTTTGTTTTTGCTTTTTTTCGTGTGAAAATTGTATAAAAGAGATGAGTTAGAGGTAATCAAGCTGGAAACAGAGCAATAATAATTATTTGAATAAAATTATAAGATCACTTATGTTAAAAACACGATAATTGATTTACTCTAGCTATGCCAAAGTTGGATAAACGAAAATCGTAATCTTGCCATTCTTGCAAGACGCATTGGCTGCGTTCATACGTTAGTGTAACAGCTGTCACACAATGATTTTCACGATTATTTCCTCTTAACCACTGTAAACACTAATCACAATTATAAATCTACCTGAAACTTGGCGAAAGAATTTCGTAATTTTTGTAACATCGCGATCGTGATCATAAACTTTTCTTCTTTTTGACATTTCGACTGGTAACTTGAACTGTAAAAACTACAACCAGATGTTATTTTAAAAATCGGGATTCAGTATGGTTGTTCGTATTTCTCGAACAGAGATGTAAATATTCGTATTTCTCGGACAAATACGTAACTATGCCATCCTTTTTTATGAAGTCAATGCGATCTTTACCGATCTTACGAAAAAACAAATTTACACGTTTGTCATAGTTCAGATACGATTCTGAACGCATATTTTTTTTTACATCTAGCAAAATTCTGCTAGTTCTAGCTTTATTCACTAGCAAAATTAAGGCAAATTGAAATTTCAACTAGCAATTTGCCTGCTTGCTAGCGTTAATTTCGAGCCCTGCATATATTTAGATATTTCATGGTATTTCAAGTGTCCCAAATGTTCACCTGTGGTCTATCTGATTTGTTAAGTTGCAGTCGGTTCGTTGGTTGTTTTTGTATTGCGAGAATACTCATAAGTTCTGAACATAAATTATGTCAGAACTCAGATACTTGTATCATGTCTTGTATATATTGATCAATTGCTTTTTTTAAGCAAATTGTTGATATTTTTTTTAACATTTAGCTTACTATCAAGAGTTATATATACTAATTATAGAATTGATTAATGTGTTCAACTTAGCAGAGTGCACGTGGTAGGATGGAAGTTTTGAAAGTAGACTTTAAAAAGCCCAGCAGTGGTTCGAGACACGAAAGTCCCAAAATAAGTAAAACACATTTTTAAGCCTAAAATAGTAAAAGGTTAAAAGTTTGTATATTCAAGAACAAAAGAATAAACTGTAGATTCTTAAAAATAATCCACTGTTCGAACAATAGTGTGACGTCAGAGAAATGTATTATTGTTTGAGATAGTGTGTGGTCTCTTTGAGTGGAAGCGAATCTTTGTAGGTTTATAATTGTTTGTTTAAATCTGTATTGGAGTTGGAGATCTACTTATACAGAGGGAAGGGTTGGGATCCCACGAACCGGTTTAACCCTGCAACACTGTTAGGCTTGTCCCAAGTCAGAGCCTTGAATTTCAACGTCATATGTGAGTGGTCCTTTTTTTGTGTTCTGTTAATTAAGGTGAGAGATGATTGCTGGTTTTGTTAATATTGGTGGTATTGTTGATCATTACTGTTTAAGCTCTCTTTAAATAATTTATTTTAAGGAATAGTTTCAATTTTTGAACATGTTATATGTTGGCAACATCACAATCCCAGCCCATGTATAACCAATGTAGCTTCAGGCAGATTAGCCAATCAGATTGCAGTATTCATATCAAATTAAATCATATTAGTATATAGGTGTTTATTACAAACCTGTTGTGCTGCAGCGATGGCCGCTGGGTCTGTTCTGTCAATCAATGTAAATTTCTGGCGTAACCTTTCCTCGACGTCTTTCTCCATTTGTCTACAACAACATGAAATTTAAATTGTAAATAAAAAAGTATGAGTTTAGGTTTGACAAAGAATAGGTAGAATTGTTGGGCGTGTTCCTTGAATGTAAACTTTCTTAAAATCACGTAGGGTACATATTGTTGTTCTAGCAGTTATATTCTATTAAACTGAGGTTCATGAAAGGTGTGCTACCAGAACATCAACTGTCTAGAAATAAATTACTTTGTTGTCAATATATAATACATTATAGTGGATCGTTGAATTTACAACTACCTAAATTCAATCAGTGCCTATTAACACTGAAATTGTGAGTTCGAATCCCGCTGAATATTGTTGAAAGTGGCATTAAACACCATAAACCAAACCAAACAATTAAAATATTATTTACCACTGTTTATCAAAATAATTGTCCCTAAATAGGCCCCTTAAATCCAGTTTAATATATATATATATATATAGAGCAGTGTCCTTTTTTAAAGTTGGTATTTGGGGAATCAGCCAATTGTTGGTATTTATTTTTGTTATATCTTCAAGTGATAAACAAAATTGTATTTGCCAGTTACTGAAAAAAATCAAAAAATCAATAATGTAAGAAGTAGAGTTATTTATATGGAACATCTTAAAATAACTCAACTTAATAATTTTCAAACCTATTTACAGTACAGCAGGTTATTTTTTTTGAGTGTGTGATTTATTTTCATATTTAAGTCTTTTTTCAAAGTCAAAATGAAAACCGACAAAAATTAATAAAATGTATAATGTAAAGGATCATGATCACCAAAATAAAAAAAACAAAACAAAAAAAAAACAACAAAAAATACACAAATACTTTTGCACTTTTTATCTTGCAAAATAGTGGAATTGTATGCCTGTCAAAATATCTGACTATATTTTAGAAGTATTTGATATATTACCATGGTCTAAAATTGTACAGTGAAGCCTGCCTAAAATGAACAATCTTGAGACCAATATTTTTGTTTGGACTGGACAGGTGTTTGATTTATACAGGTTAAATTAACAAAGATTTCCTTCATGAGCACTTTAAATCAGTTTATGCAAAATACTTGTTTATTCTGGTATTGAATTAGACAGTTTTCACTGTATACACACATTTCAACAAGATAAAATTGGAATAGCTTCAGGTACTAAATTATCAAAAAAAACTATTGACTACTTACACATAGATATCTTTAAATGAATCAAACACACCCTGGATTTGTCTAATATTGATGATCTACAAAAAACAAGACAATAATTAAACAAGGGCAACGTAAAGTGTGGCGTATCTCCTCAACAAAACATTTGACCTGATGACCTTGACCTTTAACCTAATGACCTTGAAAATCAATAGAATTCCAGATTCTTTTAAGGACTAAGTATGTACCAAGTTTGGTCAAAATCCATTGAAGGATGTTGATTCTAGAGAGTTCACAAGGATGTTACGGAAGGACGGACGGACGGTAGCGTTACTATATCTCTTTGCAACTTTGTTGGCGAGGGGATAATAAAGTGTAATCAAATGCACAAAAAGTCATATTAACATGATCGTGTTGATGAAAATTTTATGATAAGATAATGATTGATCATGACAGAATCTTTGTCGACTCATTCCCACATGAAGATGTTTTTTTCTTTAAATAGAGAGTTATAATGTGATAATAAGTGATTAACAATGTTTTTTAAAACGAGATGACATTTCTCAGTCATCTCTCATTGAAGGGCAAAGCCCCTGAGATGAGAGATGACTGAGAAACGTCCTCGGGTTTTAAAAACATCTTTAATTATTTTATCGCTATGATAGTATGTTTATCAAGGATTTGGTAATGTGACGTCATTATAACGTCATATTAGAAAACACCGATACAGTGTTCGACGTTAAGCGGTAGTCCGAAGCCCGTGTCTAGTAAAAATTATATCGGTCTAGTTGTATGGTGTTGCTGGTGGCCCGATTGGTCTAGTGAATTTGAAAGTAGCGAAGTGTAGCTAAATACCTTTTCTGAAGGATTCGACGAAAATTTTGAATCGTTAATGTGATCATTTTATTTTATTTTCGTGCAAAAATAGTCGCCGACTTGTTTACTCATAAAAATGACCTTAACCTAATAACTGGTACCTTCAAATATAGCGATTCGTGGGTACTTAGACATTTTCATTTCGGCAACCAGTCGTAAGATGCATCTAAATCCCATCACATTTCGACAGGAAAGTACAACGAGTCGTCGTGTTGCAAAGGTATTTGTTGATCGTTAAATGTTCAAACTTGAAAATAATCTTTAACAAGATATAATTTTAACTTTTTATGAGTAAAAATAAAGAAAATCAATATTTTTTACCACTTTCCCCAGTATGAATTGTTACGTATAGTGCTCTGTCATTATGACTTCTGTTGGTTTTTAGTTGTTTATGGTTTCGATAAATCAACATGGACTTGAAGTGGCAAGACGGTGCTATTCCGCGGAAGAAGCCCTCTAGAACACCAGAGGAGGTGTCACAGATAAAAAAAACAATATGAACAGAAAAGATCGCGATCTTTTAAGCTCCAATGGACCACCGATCGTCCTTGGCTACGCTACGACGAAATTCTTCTCTTCGTAGTTTCCCCCACGGTGACGGTAAACTTTTTTTAGGATTTAAAACTAAAAATATATTGGAACCAATTGAATATTTTCATTTACTCTTAGTATTAAAAGGCTATTAATTTTAGGTATTAAAAAGTAAAAGATGTTTGCACAATAAGGTTATTTACAATCCTAACATCAAAGAGCCATATGCATTAACTCAGATATATTTATATATATCTACACATCTTACAATATCTTAATGCCTTAAATCTATTCCATTTAAGTATATTTTAAAGGGGTTGACTTCATTAGTATAATCTGTATCAATATTATTTTATTAAGTTTGATATTAATTATCAATAAACTAATAAAAATATATTTTTAAAAGGTAAAACAAAGTTACTGTTTACTAACTTGGCATTTATAATTACTAACAGGGTCATTATAATTAAAAAGGTATTACTTTCAGGTATTAAAAAGTAAAAGATATTTGCAAAATAAAATTATTTACAAAATTTACAATCCTAAAATCAAAGAGCCATAATAAAAAATAGTCTTATCCATCATTTACATGACCATTTACACGAACATGAACAAATGATGTATTTTACATACTGCGAAAAACAGTTTAAGAACAAAACTGGGGATGGGAAGTTTATTACAGGATCTAACAACTTTAGAATAGACACCATCCAAATGCATGCATAAAATTAAACAATGAAAATTTGTTTCTTCTTTTTCTGGTAAAAATATCTTCGGTCTAGTGTGCACTGATTCGGTCTAGTAACTTTATCAAGTCACTGGCCCAGATGTCTAGTGGTTAAAAAAGTTTTTGGTGAACACTGCCGATATTACTACGTGCGGCCTTGACAACGCTTAGCAATTAGTGATAAGTGGAATCATCTCAGCACTTACGTGATATGAAATATATTGGTTTTAAACATCAAAGGGAAAATAAACAAAATAGCGATAAACATTATCTAACATTATATACGTTTTCCTTTGAAATTAATGAAAGTCTGATACAAGGTGTCTCATACAAGATGTTGTATCACCACACTGTGGTGATACGTTGCACGAGACGTTCTGTGCTGCACTACTTTGACATGACGTCATACCATTGGAATGTGACGTTGGTGAATGAACGGAAGAAATAACGTGAAGTCATACACTGTAAACAAATTTCAGACTCCTCTTTAGTTTTCATTAAAAAAGTAATAGTCTCCATCTATAAAAGGGAGATAATTTTACAGTCAGGTGTAACTTACATCTATTTCGTCCAAATGTCCCTCCAGATATCTTCGGACCTGTTGTCGTATTTCATATCTCTGTTGTTCTGACAGAGGATCATATGTGATATGACTTCTGTTTGTCTGTAAATAAAAAAATTACATTGACATGTCAATTTAAACAAAACTTTTTATTCCTGGTATTTTATAAGATAACAAAGCTTTATTTTGATTTGGCATTTTATATAAACATGTACAAACGTAAGAGGAGCTTCTTACCGAAGAATGTGTAGCTTTCACAGTGTAAAGTTTGCTCACAAGTTTTGCAAGTCTACAAACAGAATGGATTTTTATTGATTTTTGGTGTTTAATGCCACTTTTAGCAATATTTCAGCTATATCATGGCAACCAGTTTTAGTGGTGGAAGAAGCCGGAGTACCCGGAGAGAACCACCGACCATGGGCAAGCAACTGGTAAACTTTATCACTTGCGGCTGCGAGTCGAGTGCACCCTTTTTTGTAATTTACAAAGCCGTATTGGTGATAGGCTTGTATGAGTTGCTAGGTAATCCAACTACCTAACTCAATGAGCTAACTGGGCCCTCAAACAGAATGGAATTTAATAAGAATGATACATAAAACAAAAACAAGATAAATGAAACATTTACATATTCAATTTTAAAGGTAAAAATATGCACAGAGATAACAGTTACTTTAGTGAAAATATGAAATTTTATTGTGAAAGAAAAAGTAGGTGAAAACTTGATAGTAACTTGTTTTGACTATGAATTTAACATATTCGAAAGAGATAAAGAGCACATTGTTGTATGAAATCCTAATTTTGTTAACTAGCTTCCCTTGGAAACCAAAGACTATTAAAGTACAGATTAAGATTGTACTATGACTATTAAAATCAGGATTCTGTTTGAATTCTGTCCCCCTTCCTGCCAGAAAACCATTTCACATCCCTCCCACTCCCTGAAAAATCCTGGCTACGGACCTGGACTTGATTATCTAAATAACTTACCAATGTATCGTGCATGGCTAATTCATGTCTTAAATGTTGTATTTCTCTTTCTAATCGTTTGACTTGAATCTGTTGAAATAAAACATACAAAATAATTAATAAAATTCACATAAAAAATTAAAAACCACAACAAACAAAACAAAAGGTATCTGTGTTTTTTATATTATATAATATTATACTTTACGTTTATATTTTCCCTATTTGTCTTTGCTAACCAGCCAGTCCATATAACAGAATATAGACCGGTCCATATAATGTCTTCGTTTAGATTCACCATTATGACATCAAATTTATTCGCGTTTCTTCGAGTCATTATTTCGGGAGAAAATTGGGCTTGTTTTTGGAGGCGAAGTATAATATAGCAAATAGTTCACGGCACTTCGGGCCAAATGGCAGTTTATGGACCGGTCTGTCACCCACAAAATACTATATGGACCTCAGCTTCGCTTCGGTCCATATAATATTTTGTGGGTGACATCTTGGTCCATAAACTGCCATATGGCCCTCAGTACCATGAACTATTTGTTAATTAGACTTCACCATAAATACACAGATATATATAGATTCTCCTTCAGTTGTCCGTGGGTTACGATATTTCTGCACTCAAGAGAGTTAAATTAACAATTTTAACCACAAGCCGTCAAGCGAGTGGTTAAAATTTTTAATTTAACTCTCGAGAGTGGAGAAATATCGTAACCCACATTGGCAACTGAAGAAGAATTTGTTTCTCCCATTATTTAACACGAACTTTATTTCAAAAGCCGTCAAACGAGTCAAATGCGGGGAAAGGCACAAGAAATTTTAATCCTCTAGAGGATTACAGATTTTTCCACCACTGGTTCTGTGGGGTTAAAATGCCATAATAATGGGAGAAAGTTATATAACATATGTTCTAAACGTATGGTTTTATCTTTTTAATGCCTCTTCTATCTGTACATATAATCTGATTGTTTTATAGACAAGTATGTTATATTTCTAAGGGTCTTGCAGGTGTCTAAGTTAATAATAAAATTTGTTCATGCCACAATCTGGCTGAAATATTGCTTAGATTGGTGTTAAACACCAATCAATCAATATTAAATATATATATAATAATAAAGTAATTTTCTCTCATAAATATTTATCTTACCCTGACAACAATTCATTTCCACATTTTTCTTGGCTTTATGCAAACTATTTAGACTAAAAGTTTTAATCGTGGCTCCAAAGAAGAGGTTGAAGATACCAATGGGGTAATCAGAAGTTGTAAATCGAAGAAGAACAGACAGCACAATGGCAAAAAGAAAAAGTACAAAAGGACAAACAACGATTTACAAAACACACACATAAAACTAAAGACCTAGTAACTTGAACACCACTAAAAACCGGGGATGAACTCAGGTGCTCTAGAAGGGTAATAAAGCAGTTCCTGCTTCACTTAAGTGGAAGCTGTCGTTCAATATCTGACATATTACTTACCACAGGGTCAATAATCTCATTCATCGCTGGTTCACTGGCAACACACATCATCCTGGTAGCAAATCTTAATGTAGAGACCTGAAATACAATAACAAAATAAAATATAATAAGACTTGTATAGTAATCCTCCTCTTCTACAACCTCATCGCCAGTGTTATGGTTAGTGTGATCGCCTCGAGTGTGGGAGATCGTGTGTTCCAGCCCCGGTCGGGTCAAACCAAAGACTATAAAATGGTATTTGTTGCTTCTCCCTAAGAATGCATTGATCAGTAAAGAGAAAGAACAAGTCTGATTGGCTCGGAATCAGAATAATGTGTCCAAGTGGGGCGACATGTTTACCCACGGACTGTTGTTTCAGTGAACTAGCTCTATAAAAAATCCAACTAAGCTTGTTGGTCTAGTACAAAGTGGACCTCATCATCATCCCATCGAAAATTAACTTCTTCTCACCATGATATAGATGAAATATTGTTGAGTTGGCGTTAAACAACAATAACACACTCTTACAAGGTAAAATTTCAGTAACATAGAGATAGTAAAATACTACTAAATTGTCCCACTTAGGAGTCCCGTCCACCCTTCTTATAAAACCACTTTTTCATTCATTGCAGAATATATTCCTTTCAATGATCGACAGTAGTAATTTTTTGTCACCCATTTTTTTTCCGTTCACACCAGTTGGAAATGTATATTGACAGAAAAGGATCATGACCTTATCCCATTCTCCTGGGTCAAAGTGCAATACTTTATTAATTCTCAACCACACAAACTTAATTATCATCAATGCTGTATTTCTTACCTTTGGGTAAGTATGTTTTTTTTCCTCAAAAACTTCTAATCCAATTAAAATAATATAAATTTATCCTTCAAAAACACAAGTAAGAATTCCACCACATTTAACGGTTTACCGTGTATCAGGTCTGGTTTTTATGACTTTCCAATAATAAGATTGTAAAACTAATACTGTTTAATTATGATCAATACCATACAAATTAACTCTAGCATAAATAATTCATATCTAGAAGTATTTCTGACTCTCTCTGTATCCATTTTTCAGGGTTCTATCTCCTTGGATTTGATTAAAGAAAACTAATATTTTTAATAATTAATATCAAATTCAGCAAGGGGTATTCCAATAAACAGATAATGGTTGGTGTTATGACATAAACAATTAAGGGGACTACCATTTAACTTTTAGAGGGGGCTATGTTTTTTTAATATTGTTGCCAAATTTTACAGAAAAAAATATCTTGATATGATATATACAAAAATAAATAATCTGATCCTACAAGAAATTTTGGTAGAACAAACAAAAAAATATTTTGCACATAAGAAAAGTATGATTTTTGTTTTGTGAATATGACACTGAAAAATATTTTTATCCCATTTTTGTGCCAGTTTGATCTATTGTACAGAAAATATGTCAATTCCCAATCAAATTGAAATTTCTTTGAACATAAATTTCAATTCATACGAATTGCCTGTAAATAATATTTAATGACTTTATTCTTATATTCACATAAATATATCAAGGAATGTTTGTGTTCTCTATATAATAAACATTAAAAGTAAAAAAAAAAATAAGGAACAAGATCCATTTTTTTGCTTAGAAATTGTATTACATTTTTTTTTATAGAAAATTAGATTCGTAAATGAAAAAAAAAAAACAAATAATTACCGTTTCTTCTAGTTGTTGTTTCTCGCCCCAGACGTTGGCAATCAACAATGTATTACAGTTTCCACCAATAGAATCCTTCAGACAGTGTGTCAATTTTGATTGACGGAATGGAATATGTTCTCTTCTACGATCGGCCAATGCCACGATAACTTGTTCTAAAAATGTCAGCGATTTGTTGATGTACATGGCTTCTTGTTGAGTTTTACCTTCAGACTGAAACAATAATGTCAACAAATGTCCGTAAACTTAAACATAAATTAATATTATACATTTGACAACTTATGTGTCAAGAAAATTAATATATAGTCACACCTGTATGGAGAGGGACGAAGAAAAAATGGCCTCATAAGACAGATTACCTCTTAAAAGAGGTTAAATTTAAATGAAATTTTCTATAACGGGACAAGAAAAATGTGACCTTGGCTTTTAATACAGGTGACTGCTTAATAGCGGTGACCGCATGCACATGGGCAGGATTGACTGTATATTACGTCTAACGTTTAAGATTAGGACTTGGCCTTCTGTTAACAACACTGCTCACCAAGTCACATGTGGGGTGTACATAGTATTGAAATATTGTAACATTTTTTTTTTATATTCTAGTACTAGTATATGAAATGATTTAATCTCGAAAATAACATTCCAGTCTTAGCTTTGGTGTATAAAACTGACATTTTGTTGAACTTCTATTACTAAAAGTAACTGAGAAGTCAGAAAATAAGGTGTGGAAAACAACATAATTACTTATTGTGAACTTCACTACCTAGATACTGCTAAATCTTTATTATCATTGATTTTTTAATAGATTCTTAGAGCAATATCACACTTAAGACGCAGTCTGGGAGGTGAAATTGGATGAAAAGTACATTTTGAGCAATAAACATCAACAATAATAATAATAATAATAATAAATTCTTTATTTATAGAGGGTTACACAGTTAGTTAATAACTAATCTTCCCTGAGGCCCTCATTGACATGTTTCAACATACATTGTAAAATACACTATACAAAAGTTACACACAAGAAGCAATACATTGTAATAAGTATACACAAAAAGATTTAGTAAATATTTAATGGTAATTTAAGGTACATCATCATTTAAAATGAGACTTTTAACTTTTATTTTAAATGCATTATGAGAGGAAGCTTGCCGTATCAAAAACGGAAGTTCATTCCATAGCTTTGGTCCAGAGTATGTAAAAGTTTTCTTAAAAAGTTCAGTTTTTGCCTTTGGGATTTGTAATTTTTCACTTACAACATTTCGGAGAGAGTAAGGATTTTTATCAGACAAGTATTGGATTTTATTTTTTAAATATTCAGGTGCTTCATTCTTTAGACATTTTGAAACAAGAAGATATTTATGGTATTTAATTCTTTGTTCAATACTCATCCATCCAAGTTGCTTAAACAGAGGTTCAGATGGTGCTATGGGATCTTGGTCTAATATCAATCTTGCTGTTCTTTTTTGCAATTTAAGAATGCGATTTAGTCCCTCATTTGAACAATTTCCCCAAACAACACAGCAATAATCAATTAAAGGCAAAATATAACCCGAATAAAAAAGTTGCCTTGATTCAAGATTTAAATATTTCTTAATTTTTGAAAGAAGGTAGATTTTTGATGATATTTTAGAACAGATTTGATCAATTTGATTTTTCCAATTTAAATTTGAGTCAATTTTGATTCCAAGTAATTTTTCACAAGAGGAATGTTGCAATTGTTCAGAATTAATAGTCAAAAATAGTTCTTCATTTTGAAATGCAAGTTTTTGCTTTGTTCCAACTGTCATACATTTAGTTTTATTACAATTTATAAACATATTATTATCCTTGCACCACAATTCAATTCTATTCAAGTCTTCTTGGACTTTAGTTTGTATGTCTGAAATATTTTTCCCAGAAATGTGTATTGTAGAATCATCAGCATACATATCAGTGTTGCAATTTGAGATACTTAAAGGCAGGTCATTTATATATAAAATAAACAATAAATGTCCTAGTATTGAGCCTTGAGGTACTCCATATTTTACTGGACACTTATCAGAAAGAGCATTACCTATTTGTACTTGTTGTGTTCTATCGATCATATAAGAATTAAACAGAACTAAAGCTTTTTTATTGAATCCATATATTTCAAGCTTCTTAGCCATGATATCATGGTCAACAACATCAAAGAATTGAATGTTTATTGATAATTTGTCAAGGCGACATCAGTGACGTCAATATGACGTTACTGAAATACACATCAAAATCAACGATCATATCTTATATATACGTACATTATCATTAAACATAAAAATATATACTGAAGGGAAAAAGAAATACAGGGTCAATATCTTAGGTGATTTAATATCATTTATTTGAATGTTTTTTTCAATATTAATATATAAGGATAAAAACACAAATTGAATCAACAAGTTTTTAAAATTTCATTAGATTTTGATCAATAATTCATGAGTAATTGAAACCAATTTAACAGTACCCCCCAATATGTTAAAGTGAAATCGATTAACTCGTCAATATCTCGTATGCCCCCCTCGTGCATCTGTTACAGCCCTGATTCTCCTGTGCATGGAGTTCATCAGTGCATTTATCCTTCTCATGGGGATATTATTCCACTCTTCCAACAAGGCAGCCCTTAATTGGTCGAGAGTAGCGGTGGCATTCCGGCGCCCCCTTACTCTCCTGTCCATTTTGTCCCACAGATGTTCGATTGGGGACAAATCTGGACTATACGGAGGCCAATTGAGTGGGTTAATGTTATGATTGGTGAGAAAATCTTGACAAACTCTGGCTACATGGGGCCAGGTGTTATCCTGCTGGAAAATTAGGTGATGCTGTTGCACAAATGGAACTGCAACCGGCCGGAGGATTTCATCCCTATATCTTACGCCTGTTAAATTACCGGCTATCACATTCAACAGCGACTTTAACCTGTGAGATATTCCTCCCCAGAACATAAGCGAGCCACCCCCAAACCCATCCCTCTCAAGAACGCAAGCGTCGGCGAAGCGTTCCCCAAGACGTCGGTATACACGACGTCGACCGTCCGGATGAAAAAGAGTGAACCGCGACTCATCTGTGAAAAAGATTGCCTCATTGGAAATTGTCTGGGACCATGTGCCACCAACCAAGCCATATGATGCGTGCAACGTGCACAAGTGAAAGGAAAACCAATATAAAGTCAACGAGCTCGCAGACCAAACTCACGCAATCGGTTTCTCACAGTTTTTGGGTAAATGTGGCGATTATGATTGCCTACCGTAGTTAAAGCAGTTTCAGTGGCAGTAATGTGGCGATTACACAGGTGGGCAAGACGAATAGCTCTGTCTTGACCTGCCGTCGTTACACGCAGACGTACCCATTGCGGCGGTCGGCAACCCTTCCAGTATCTCTCAGACGATGGACAAGACGATCTATAGTTGAAACATTCACACCAAATTGCAAAGCAACTTGCTGTTGCCTTTGACCTTGCATTAGCAATGCAATAACCTGACCCCTCTGAACTTCCATCAGCCGTGGCATGATTACAAGAGATTTAAATTAACTTTAAATAGGGGAAAGCGATGTGTATACCTCAAGAGTATAAAGTGGTATGACAAGATGTGTTGACGAACTTGTTATCATTATTCTGCACGTGTTATTTGCTTTTTATCACTATGTCACATGATACCTTTCACGGTTGAGTAACTTTAGACATGGATTTTAGTGCACACTGACCAAGCCACTCATCTGCCCAGTTTTCATAATTTTATGCCATGCAGTTAAAAAATAGGAGCATATTATGTTACCCTGCATTTCTTTTTCACTTCAGTATATAATTCATTTGCACTCGATGCAAAACAGGTTAGAAAAGCTCACCAACGACTCGCTTTTCTAACTGTTTCTAAAACTCATGCAAATAAATTTTATATTTTCCGACAATGTACGGATACTGTATATTTATCAAGTAACGTCTAAAGGTTCAAAAAAACCTGCCAAATTGTCTGAAAATATCTGAAACAAGCGTCATTCAAATAGTTTTCAAAGGCGTCATCTCACTCATCTGTGACATCAGTACTTATACTGTTACCATTTCTTTCTGTTGCTAAACAGGAATCAGGTACCAGAAAAGCTATATTTGGGTCAGTGACCATATCAAAAAATAATTTATCCAGTCAATGCAATTTGACTACTCAAATAGAACCAGTACAGGATAATAGATAGTATCGTGTGTAACAATCAAAGGGAAAGTTTACAAATAATAACTTACCTTTGTTTTACCAAGTCTCTCAGAACCAGCTAAATCTACTAAGTTCAGCTTAGACACAGTATACCTGGCATCAGACTGTACCCTTGATCTGGTCTATAAACAGATTGAGATAATTTAGATTACAGCGCCCTTTACCTTGATCATATGATGTCTGTCCTAAGCTTATTTGTTTGTTTGATCATGATGTTTAATGCCACTTTCAACAATATTTCAGTTATATTGCGGCGGTCAGTTTCATTGGTGGAGGAAACCGGAGGACACGGAGAAAACCACCGACCTGTTGCAAGTCCTGACAAACTTTATCACATAATGTTGTACACCTCACCCTGATCGATATTTGAAATCACAACATCAAATGTGATAGGCACTGATTGCATGGGTAGTTGTAAATCCAACTACCATACAATCACTACCACAATGACCCCTTTGTCCTAAGTATTATATTAGATACAATAAGAAAGACGTCTGTTTACATCAATATGTTAATTTACTCTGAATGAACGTGTATCAAGTGGTTAAGTAATTAGCTAAAATCATTACCTTATTAGGCATCAGGCCAGGTAAAACTAACAGAAGAAATTAAAGCTCATACACATCAGAAGATTTTGCAAATATCGCTGAGGAAGTTGATGTAGCTACCTTTACTTTCATAGTTCCAATTATTTAACTCATTTTGAATTCTGCTTTGAACAAATAATACAAAAATAGAAGAATGTAGCCATAGAAAACGGATGCCCCCGCTTCCAGCTAAAGTAAACAGGGAAATAATTCCAGAACACGAAAAAGAGGTAAAGTCCAAAATCAAATTTTTATGGTCCCTCACCTTCTGTATAAATTTCATGAACATGAACAAAACTAAATGCTCTAGACCCCTAGCAACCTGGTTATAAAAAACACCGATTTAAATAACAAACATTTTTTAACTGAATTGATATTTTAACATTTACGTAAGACTTACCTCTATATATAAAGTAAATATACAATGTGATCTAGAAGACTGGGCATTCAGAGAGTGGGCTGCAATAGCTCTGTTAGTTTCACCCTGAAATAAAAGTAACAAATTCAGAATTCAATCATCAGTCCTTTCAGTAAAGGGCGGTACCAGCTACTTTTATCCACTTAAAATGGTAATTGGTACCTCCTAATTTCAAAGATTGTTGCATAAGATATTCATGAAAAATGTTCAAATTTTAATAAAAAGTACCACCTGTAAATAGTGAAGTACTAGTACACTTGAAAAATATTGAAAGCCCTGCAATCATGTATTGTGTGTGGGGGGGGGGACAAAGGAATATATGTTCCTTTTCAAAATTAACTAAAATCTGAAGATATAACATAATGTTGAGGAAAACTGAAATCAAACTGATATTGGACATTAATTTTTTCCAGTTCAATTCAGATTCCATAATTCATTCAGACTAGAAGACTTGTATTTCTAAAGATTAAAAATAGAATACTGTATCATCATGATACATCATATACTATATGATATCATTAATACTGCAATTATTATTTTATTGTGGGAAAGAATAATTTCTTGACAAGTAACAAATGTGTGATGAGTAGTGAGTACAGCAAACTATCTACACTAAGTAAAAACTAAATTGACCAATCAAATCATAACCTCACAAACAATGCCACAAATCAACAAAATTTTAGCCTCCCATACAATACAGTCATCTCCCTCTTGTAAGACCAGCCATTCTGCAACAAACTCAGTGCCTCTGAAGTCTTACCTGATAAGAGGGAAACTACTGTACCTCTCAAACCAATCAAATCTAAGCCTCCTATACAATATAGTAGTTCCCTCTTGTAATATTCTGCAACAAATTCTGTGCATCTGAAATCTTGACTGATAAGAGGGGTGCTAGTTGGTGAACGGGTCCTTATCAGCCTCTAATACAATACCTCAAATAAATAGTTAAGAGCCTCCTCTTCATTTTGTGTCAGATGACAGGATAAGCCTTTGACGTAGACACCATACTGATTCTCTGCTACAGACATAGCCTGTCCATTGTCTTGATTAATGGCTTCTGGCAGTGTCGCTAACAAATCCACCATTGATTCATTGTAAATTTCTAAATATGATACCCTAAAAATGAAATGGATTGGTTTGATTGATGGTGTACTCTAACAAAGATGAGAGAGAATCAAATGGTATGTTTATCAGACTGTGAACTCATGTAAATTCATTGATAGTAATTTTCGTGGTTTGATGGTTTAGGTTTATGGTATTTAATGCCACTTTCAGCAATATTTCAGTCATATCGTGGCAGTCAGTTTTATTGGTGGAGGAAATCAGAGTACACGGAAAAACCACCAACCTGTCTCAAATTGCTGACAAACTTTATCACAAAATGATATTTATCAAGTACACCATATCATGAGTGGGGTTTGAACTCACAACGTTAGTGGTGATAGGCACTGATAGCACAGGTAGTTGTAAATCCAACTACAATATAATCACGGCCACGACGGCCCCCAAAAACATAAAATGAAAAGTTAATCTAATAATAGATCAAATTGTAGAAACAGAGGTCAACTTGATATCCCTAACACACAATTGTAGAAACAGAGGTCAACTTGATACCCCTAACATACAATGTTGACAATAGTAAACACCAAAAATGGTGGCCATGTGATTTCCTGGTCTGAAAAAAGAGCGAAACATATTGTTTTTGTTTATAATGTGCATCACCCTGCAAAATAAAGAATCTATGTAAAATCTAGTGCATTATACATAGGTCATTACGGTATCTAAAATCTAGTTGTGTCAGATGCAATTGGAGAGTAGCATATTTAACATATAATTTATGGGGCTGTCTTGGTCGTGATTGTATGGTAGTTGGATTTACTATGTAATCAGTGCCTATCACCATTAACGTTGTGAGTTTGAATCCTGCTCATAGTGAGGTGTACTCTATCCAACATTATGTGTTCAAGTTTGTCAGTGACTTGCGACAGGTCTGTGGTTTTTCCTCGTTTCTTATGCCAATAAAACTGAATGCCATGATAAATCAGAAAGATCATTGAAAGTGGTGTTAAACACCCTAATCTCTATAATTTATTGACAGGAGAAAAGATTACCGTTCAGGTTAAGTGTTGTTTCACATTCATTTTAGGGTTTTGAGCTATGCTCATTATTGAAGACCCTACTGTGACTGAAATACAGAACAGCCATAAAAGTGCTGTTCCTATATTCTAATGTGTGTCCGATGGTAAAATTGGACAGTCTCTCAGTCATGTTCACTTTAAACCATATCCTTTCTTACTAATAATCAAGTAATAAAGTTTACCAGTTACTTGCCCATGGTTGGTGGTTCTCTCCGGGTACTCCGGCTTCCTCCACCACTAAAACTGGTCGCCATGATATAGCTGAAATTGTTGAAAGTGGCGTTAAAACACCAAAAATCAAAAATCAATCAATCATAATAATCAAATGTAATTTTAGATTATTACTATTTTGCTGAAAATTCAGACCATATTGTAGAGCCATACCTCTTGCAAAATGGCCATCTCCCACACATATCCTGTCAACACTTTCATATCACCATCTAAGGAAATATCTGAATACATACCTAACAGTTATGGAATATTCAGGCCTCTCCTCGATTTCTTTAAACAGTTGAGATATTGCACGCGGCAGGATGCCTCTCTGTTTGTAACTCTCTGTAGCACCTGTTATCGTGAATGTTTTACCTGCTCCTGTTTGTCCATAACACATCATTGTTCCTGAAAAAAGGGAGATAATCTAATATTGTTGCACAAGTCATTGTTTAAAAGGGGAGGTAAACTAGTATTGTTGCACAAATTGTTGTTCATAAAAAGAGGTAAGGTAGTATAAGAAAGGTGATAGGGCATCATATAAAAAAATTCAAAATAACGGGAGCCATCGTGGTGGTGGTCATATGGTAGTTTGATTTACAACTACCTGTGTAATCAGTTCCTATTACCACTAACATTGTGAGTGTGATTCCTGCGAAAGGCAATAAGTGTACTCGATACAACAGTATGTGATAAAGTTTGTCAATGGACTGTGGTTTTCTCCACCAATAAAACTGATCAGCACGATATAACTGAAATATTGTTGAAAGTGATGTTAAACACCATAACCTTAATCCTAACCTAAAATAACAGTAATAGTAAAAATTTTATTTGACGCTAATGGTAGCTCAAAAAGACAATTCTGACGAATCAAACGATATCTTACCATTATATCCATCCAAAGCCGATGTTACGATATCAGAGGCTACGCTTTCAAACACTTGATCTTGGCTAGCATTATGGAAGATACCATCCAGTCGGAAGGACCAATCTAATATCTGATTATTGACAACACCTTTAGGAGATTCTTTCTTCTGATGAATGTTGATACTCTGTAAAAATAAACATATATGTATTATCAAATCTGTAAAATTACCATGACAATATATAGTTTGGGTTGGATTTATGGTGTTTAATGCTACTTTCAACAATATTTAAGTTATATCGACGATATAACTTAAATATTGTTGAAAGTCGAGGTGATCAGTTTTATTGGTTGAGGAAACCAGAGGACCCGTAGAAAACCACCGACCTGTCAAATGTTACTAGCAAACTTTATCACAAAAGGTTGTACACCTAGTCTTGAACGGGATTCGGACTCACAACATCAGTGGTGATATATAAGCACTGATTGTATAGGTAGTTGTAAATCCAACCACTATATAATCATGGTCGTCACTCATGACGGTCCCGGCAATGTATACATATTTTATACTCTGTTAAATTACAATAGCAAGATACATGTATGTTATACTCGGGACTTGGTTTTTCAATACCATATGGAGTAATCTTTTTATGTGTTGAAAGGGATGAAGTGAGAGGTGGTTGGTTGTTCGATTGTTGATATTGGTGGAATTGTTGATCATCACTGTCTAAATAATCTTTTCTTTGGAAACATGTATTTTATACTCTGAAAAATTACGATATACACTGTAGGGCATTTGGTAATCTAAAGTAGTACTAGTAAGCAAATAATGTAATATAGTCAAACTTGACATAAAGGCCACTCAAGGGAACCAGAAAATGTTGCCTTTATGAGCAGTTGCCCTATATATACAGGTTACAATTATATGCACTATTCATTAATGGGAAACATGAGACTGCCGTTTATAGACAGTGATTTGTTATATAGAGATTTAACTGTAAATTAGAGCTAGCAGAAAAATAGAACTGCTGTTTGTCCAGATACGGTAAATTCCATTTATCTGATATCACCTACCCTGCCATCTGGTAGAAGCTCTAGGTGATCTGTATCAAAGTAAGCTGTAGGTCTGACTCTCGCCCAGACTTTTACTCGTTGGTTTTTGCTAGGTTTACGTTCTGGCTGAGAATAGGTACTCAAACCAGTGCTTCCCCGACTGTACATATTGTATGTTAACTAAACCTAAAAAATATAAACCAATATTAATTATGGGTCAGTGTCAAAATTATAAAAACCACGTTTTACAGGTACCTACAACTGAAAATATAGACACTTTATCAGGAAGGATGAGTGAGTAATTGTTGTTTAACGCTGAATGAGAAATTTTTCAGCTATATTATTGCGAGATCAAGTTACATTTTGATTAGATGATGATTCCCTTTTGTTCTATACCAATACTCTAAGTTGGATTTTTATAGTACTAGCTCACAGAAACAACAAACAGACATGTCACTCCTTCAGACACATTATTCCAATTCTGAACCAACAAGTTTTTGCTCTTACTCCTTAGAGCTAAATGCTTAGAGATTATCCAATTAAAATTATTGAGGAAAACAAATTGTTACAACGGTTGTTGAAAAGTTGATGAACCTTAGCACAAATTTTCTGTAGAAAGTGACAAAAATCTGGAAACAATCACATAGATAAGTAATTTTTCACAATGGCGGGAGGGGCTGGATTATTTTTACTTGGTGGACATTTCATCGTTGGATTTGACTTTTTGAATTTTTACCGTTTTTATTGACTTTGAATATACAGGTAAAATACAATGTCCTTGGCATAATATATATGTGACATCACAGCTAAGAATGCATTTACATATGGGGGATGAACTTGAGGGACGACATTTCAGCAGCCATTGATATCTGGCAAGTCTTTGAGTTTGCGTTTTGTTTAATCAATTAATTGTTTTGCATGATAAAGTTTAGATTTCAACAGAATACTTATTTGAACAAAGTAGTCTGGCTTCTTTGATTTGCAAAAGTTACAATACCGTGATTGTCATTGATTGATTAGGTAGACAGTACCGATTTGGGTAATCCGAGATTCGTCTGCCGTTCGACGACTATTTACATTTGCTGTTGTCGTTGAACGTC
The DNA here is from genome assembly GCA_002080005.1 of Gigantidas platifrons. NCBI lineage: Eukaryota > Metazoa > Mollusca > Bivalvia > Mytilida > Modiolidae > Gigantidas > Gigantidas platifrons. The sequence continues at coordinate 204,028 of MJUT01012383.1, read as the reverse complement.
AGAGCGCTTGCCATGAACAAAACAGCGGATTTTCCTCACACACTCGAGAGAGGCACATTTCCACGTTTTGTGACTATCAGATTTTATTTTCTATCCAAAACCCTTATATAAATCGCTTCACCAATCATTTTTCTATTAATTCATAACCATCTTACCCTCAGAAATTGGTGTTACACTCCATTACAGCACAATTTCCCCAGACCATATGGTTTCGTCATTTTGAACACTGACATTTTGAAATATTTGTCATGTGTCTTCGAGAGAACTACTATTACCGCAATGTATCATGGGAGATGATTTGCATATATGATCTGACCTTGTCCAAAATAGGGGGAAATGTAAGACATGCTCTTTCCGAAGCCCGCGAATAACACTGCCAAATGAATCTTCTATCCAACATATTTTGTATTATTTCCTTCTGCTCTGATTTGAGCTGTAGATGGAACTGTTTGTCTTGCATAATACGCTTTATATCGTCTTGTATGTTTGCTTACATATGCTTATTTGGCGCACTGCATTTAGTATCTCCCATCGTGCAATGCATTGCTGTCATCTTTCAGTTAGTATCGCGAGATCACGTTAAAAAAATGGCAGTGAAATGACCAAATCATCGGGTGTAAGGAAAAAACGTGCTGTAATCGAGTGTAGCACCACTCTCTGAGGGTAAGATGGTTATGAATGAATAGAAAAATGATTGGTGAAGCGATATATATTAGGGTTTTGGATAGAAAATAAAATCTGATAGTCACAAAACGTGGAAATGTGCCTCTCACGAGTGTGTGAGGAAAATCCGTTGTTCTGTTTATGGCAAGCGCTCTGACGTTCAACGACAACAGCAAATGTAAATAGTCGTCGAACGGCAGAGGAATCTCGGACTACGATTTAGGGAGCTGAGGTTGTAGATTGTGTGTCTGCATGCATAAATCAGTCTGTATTCAAGTCATAAAAAATATTCCAGAAGCAGAAATATAACTTTACATGGAATTGTTTCTTGCAATAGTCTTACCAAATTTCCCAAACTAATATATGAATATGTATTGAATAATTTCATATCATGATATCTCTCCCCCTTTTTCTACCAAGTTATTTCTGTCTCTGAATTAAAACACGGATTATTTATAGAGGCAATACTTCAACAACATTGTACTTGGTATACAACTGAATGCTCTGACATTATTTTTCATTTGTAATACTTACTAAATACCACATAAATATGTTTTTAAATGGTGAAGTAGATTGCCTCCACACTTTGTTGACAGGTTGTTAGGAGCTTAGCGCATGTGTAACAGAAGTCTCGCGTGAAATTGGATCAAAACAAATATGGTTGCCGTTGTCTGAAACTATTTTTGTCTGCTAAAAGTGTTATTTATGGTCAAATAGAAAACTACAAAGGTAAACACTCATGTAGATTAAATGAAATTATACATTTCTCTTGAATTAGTCGAACAAATAATGATGACAGAACTGTCAAGCTATTTACTTGTACAAAAAGAGGAAAAAATCTGGAAATCATCCGAAATGACGACATGCGAAAAAATAAAATTAAAAGTATCCTAAAGTAGGTACGACATGAGAATCATAAACGGCATACGTTATGATAACATAGTAGACGTGAAGTCATAGTAAAGAAAGGACGGCATATGTTTGATTGCAGTGAATTATTTATAGAGGCAATACTTCAACAACATTGTACTTGGTAGAATTAGTACAGATGTAACTACATGTAACAGGGGGAAGCGCTTATTAGAAATATGTTCCCAAAGTCAATTGAGAATAGCTAACGGGCGTAGTTTTGGGGATTTAACTGGTAAATTTACTTCACATTCTAATCTTGGCAGTAGTGTAATTGACTACTTTGTAATCAGTGAGGCGATACTAGGTAAATTATTATTTATGAAAGTTCATGACTTTATGAAATCCTTATCTGATCACTGTCTGATTTCTTGTGTTTTATCTGTAAACTTCACAGAAACTCACTGTCAAGAGAATAAAAATTATATCCCCAAACCGTTGAAATATATTTGGAATGATAATTCCATTCAATCTTTTCAGGATGTCTTAATTTAGCCTGTAACACAAAAGGTTACCAACTATTTAGATGTTGATTATTCTTGTAAATATAACTGTAGTTTAGTTGATAGTGATAATGATTATGAGAATACTTCATGTAAGATCAATCAAGCAGTTAGTGATTTTAGTGATATTATTCTATCTGCTGCCAATACCTCCCTGAAAGCTAAAACCCCTCAAAGAAGGAAAAATCATAACAATAAGTGTAAAAAGTGGTATGACCAATCCTTATTGGATATGAAAAACACTTTGGACACTCTCAGTATCAAACTGGCTTTCAATCCATTTAATAAGGAATTAAGGCAGCATTGTTTTAACTATGAGTAAGAATTATAATAAATTAAGAAAGGCAAAGCGGCATGCTTAATATAGTGATATGATGTTTAAACTTAATAGTTTATCAGATAAAAACCCCAAAGCTTTTAGGGATCTAGTAAATGAGTTAAAGTATGAAAACAAGTCTGATAAAGGCACTAATTTAGATGCCCCCACATGGGAAAATTATTTCAAAAAATTGAATACTTTATCTACTGAAAAAGCAGTGCTTAATGAAAAATTTGAAAGCCTTTTTGAGACTGACAGGACTAAAGATCTTATGAATGAGTTGGATTTTCCCATTTCCGCCAAGGAAGTCACGGGGCTACAAAAAAGTTGAAAAATGGCAAGAGCAATGGCTCAGATAGCATTTTAAATGAGATGCTCAAGTATGGCAATTTTGTATTACAGCCGTGTTTGGTAAAATTATTTAACATTATCCTGTCATCAGGTATTTACCCTACGGAATGGGCCCAGGGACTCATATTTCCTATTTACAAATCTGGTGACCCTCTGAACCCATCTAATTACAGAGGTATAGCGATTACCAGCTGTCTATCAAAACTATTCAACAGTATTTTGAATGCCAGACTTGAAAAATATATTCTCAAAAATGAACTTGTACGTAATGAACAAATTGGCTTCAAAGCAGGATGCCGAACATCCGACCACATCTTTAAGCTAAAAACTATTATTGATAAATATTTAAATAAATCTAAAAAAGTTTATGCCTGTTTTATAGACCTCCGCAAGGCATTCGATTCAGTCATTCGTTCTGCCCTGTTTTTAAAACTCCTTTGTGCTAAAATAGGGGGTAAATTTTTGGCTTTATTAAAATCCCTTTATTCAAATCTAAGTCTCAGAGTTATTGTTAACTCTCATAGCCTTAACAATGCCTTTCCTTCAAATGTTGGTGTTTTTCAAGGTGATAACCTTAGCCCAAATTTGTTTAATCTTTATATCAATGGGTTAATTGATGATTTTGATCATTCATGTTCACCTGTATTATTAGGACAGAAGCATATACATGTAAGTTGTCTCCTCTATGCCGATGATTTAGTTCTTTTATCTGAAAGTGAAGAGGGTCTACAGAACTGTTTAAATAAAACTTGGGAATATTGTAAAAGTTGGGGTCTTGAAATTAACTACATGTACGCAAAGTCTAAAGTTATGATTTTCAATAAAGGCTCAAGACTAAGTAATGTTAAATTTTATATTGATAAGACTGAACTTGAGATAGTTCGTCACTACAAATATCTTGGAATAATGCTAAGTTTAAACGGAAGCTTTACTCAAGCTCTACTTGACCTTACACGGAGAGGTCAAAAAGCCTTTTTCAAATTGAAAAATATATTTAATAATATACCTTGTTCAGCCCCAAATTTTATACATATATTTGACCACACAGTTAAACCTGTACTCTTGTATGCTTCTGAAATTGTCGGTTTGTTTAACAATAATCAAAATGTTAGCGTTAATAGTAACAATGATTCACATTTTATTAGTAATTTGTACAGCCGGAATCCTTTAGAAAAACTAAATATTTCCATGGGTAAATATGTTCTTGGAGTTAATAAAAGAACAACTAACTTAGCCATTTATGGTGAACTGGGAAGATACCCTCTTTATATCAATTGACACTATTATTTCCATGATCAAATACTGGGTCCGGCTGTGCAAAAACACTCATCATGACCCCTTGCTGCGGGAGGCATATGAAGAGAATCTGTTAATGTACGGTAACAATGAACCTTGTTGGTTAAGATGTATACATATTTTATTGAAACATCTAAATATGGATCATATATGTTGACTCATCCTGAAAAATCCAAATCTAGCCACATATATAGTATAAAGAAAAAATTACAGAATAATTATGAGACATTATGGAAAATTAACTTAAACAAATGTGAGAAACTTAGGACATATAGCAAAATTTAAGTTTATATTTAGATACGAAACTTATATTTCTGATATTAGAAATATTAGCCATAGAAACATTCTTACACGCTTTCGTACTAGTAACCACAAGCTCCGAAACGGGTCGATTATACCCGTCCAATTACCCCTGTTGAGAACCGTATATGTTCCAATTGTAACTCTAAAAGAGTAGAGGATAAACTTCATTTTCTAATGTTTTGTCCTAAGTTTGATAACCACAGAAGAGAACTTTTTTCAAATGTCCTTAATGATAATGCTGCTATATTAAGTGAAGAGGATAAATTTGTTTGGTTATTGAGCAACGAAGATCCATCTTGCGTCAGAGAACTCGCAAAATTTATTCACTTGTGTTTTGAAATGGCACCATAGTTCTCTGCATGCATGTTTTATATTTGATCTTTTCCAAATACAGTTATCTCCCTTTCACTGCCTCCCAATGCAAACTATGACGCAAACTATAACCTATAATTTTATTGTTATTTTATTATGTCATTCTTCTTTCATGTACTATCTCATAATCTTTGTCAACCTTAATGTTCAATGTTTGAGCTTTCTTTAATAAAGTATTTTGTATTTTGTATTTCCTATTCGACTATATCCACCCGTAACCGTAGGCATATATTCAATCAGTTGTGACATTTCCTTCTAACCAGGATCTAGATACAATAACAATGTTTACCTGTGCACTTTAACCAATGTCTTTCTGCACTATGATATTTCCTTATACGGTAACGGGATCACTATCAACTATTGTTCACAATACTCATATAAATGATATATACGAGTATTGTTGATTTTTTTTCAAAAAAAAGGTAAGTTTTACAATACTTGTATAGAAAATAGAAATAAAGAATTTTTGGATTATATTTGATAATAAATGATATTTTGAGTGATTTTTTTTACCTGTATTTATGACTTTATTGATGACAGCTGGGGGGCATATTACATTTGGGCGAAATCGCATTTGTAACCATGTATACATTTGGGCAAAGAAAAAAGTTACGTTTGGGCGAAAAAAAATTTGCTACCTGTGCTCCCCTTACCTGTAAATACAGTAAGTACTTGATTATTGAACATTTAGTCCTCTGTAGTTTTCTATGTTACTTAAGAGTGTTCACCAAAAATGTCATATTCATATTCATTGATGTACTTACACAACTTATATCAAGATCAGAGCTTTTGCCAACGTAGCAATTGTCAACCGAAAGGAAAAGCAGAAAATAGATTTTCTTATTGACATTCCATAAGTTTGATGTACATAGTTTTAGTATTTTACCATTGATATTGGTTTTTACTGTGCTTTTCATTTTAGAACAATTAAAAAACTTATATAGACATATCCTGTTCGAAATCCTACTTCCACCTCCCGTGGTGAACAGGGGGCAGACTATTGTCTGGCAAACGGAAGAGTTGCAATTAAAAATAGTAAATAAATGTTACAAATATCAATATGAAATATTACCTGAAACTATCTTTCTTTCTCCCAAATGTATTTTGACCCCCCTATCCATGGTATATTGACCCCCTACCCATGGTATTTTGACCCCCCTACCCATGGTATTTTGACTCCCCCTACCCATGATA
>MJUT01012383.1:165344-197956 GCA_002080005.1 Gigantidas platifrons | reverse complement strand
TGGTATTTTTACCCCCCCCCCCTACCTATGGTATATCAAGCCCTCTCTTATGGTATTTTGAACCCCTCTCTTTTAGTAGAAATGAGGGGGGTCAATTTACCATGAGGGGGTTCAAAATACAATGACAAAAAATCGACCCCAGGGTCAAAATATCATATGATAATTGACATCAGGGTCAATATACCATGGGGGTCAAAATACCATATGACACCGGTACAAATTATTAAAAAGAATTAAGGGAATTACAAATTGATACTAAAACAAGATTTCAAATCAGGACATTTGTTGCTATTGTTTTCCAGTTTTACATTAAGTTATTGTCGACGGTCAACATCAAAGAATGTATCCGTGTTTGAAATTTTAAAAACCTCTTCGTTCTTGTACATGAAGCTAAAAAAAATAAACAATTTTAAAGGGTTATAATACCCATAGGATTAAGGAATTATAGTACTCAAAATGTTCCATGATGTTGCGGCAAATATATAGGTCAGTGTACGATACTGGTCGATAATTAAGTGCTTTAGACCTTTTCTTGGATATTGGGCTTTCATTTGAGTTTCCAGGAGACGTCATGGTCGTGACCGTATGGTAGTAGGATTTAACCACTACCTGTTCAATGAATGCCTCTCACCACAGTTGTGAGTTCCATTCCCGCTCATGGCGAGGTGTACTACATTGTAGATACAACTTTATGTGATAAAGTTTGTCTGTGACTTGCGGCAGGTCGATGGTTTTCTCCGGGTATGCCAGTTTCCTCCTGCACCTCTAAAACTGACCACCACAATATAGCTAAAATATTGTTGAAAGTGGTGTTTAAAGCACCATATTATATAACCCTAACTCCTAATCCTGTTGACTTCCTGAATATAATCAATAGAATATTGTTACATTATCCATTGACAGATCTTTTAGCGTTCTTGTCATTATATTTATATTATCATGACCAGCACTGTCAGCAGCCTTGTATGGATTTAAGTTTGACAACAATTTTGTAATTCAGGTTTTATGATAATAAATGTTTAATATTGGATAGTTACTGTTGGTTATGTCACAACGTTCTTGAAATTCAGTTGCTGTGAAGTCCCTTTTTTCCAAGAATGCAGATTGTAATTTCTTTTTCTTTAGTTGTTACATTTTTCAAATGAGTAAAAACGCAATACTCCGCCACATATTGAGTGTATTTGGTATCTGATTTATTTTATTAGATAAATGTATATTTTATAAGGTGTGTTAACACAAGTCAAATGTTTCTTCAATTTCACTTCAAAGTATTCCTATGCACCTGTATCAAAGTCAAATTTGATGGTCTCAACACTATCAAACTTCCTTTTGATATTTGACAGATCCATCAAGCATTTTTGATGACATGTTTAGACTGTAAAATTTATTGTTTGAAGGTAAAATTTGACTGTGTAAAGAAACCTCTATATCATATGGTTCTTTGTCACTGTTAGGGTCTGGTGTTCATATATATCAGAACCAAATATTACCTCATTCCTCATTGCGGGGCCGTCCTGGTCCTGTGCAATCAGTGCCTATCACCACTAAAGTTGTGAGTTAAAACCCTATACATGGCAAGGTGTACTCAATACAATACTCTGGTATCCTCCACCAATAAAACTGACCGCCACAATATAACTGAAATATTGTTGAAAGTGGCATTAAACATTTTGTTACAAATAACAAAATAAAGGTCACTTTATTATATTTTCACAATTCTCACTAAATTTCAGAACTGTTCAAATTTAGTTTAAAGAAAAACAATTCAGAGTATGGCTAAATTTCAGAACTGTTCAAATTCAAATTTATTGTGTTTAGCGCCACTTTCAGCAATATTTCAGCTATTTCATGGCAACCAGTCCAGAGGTTAATTTTTTTTCCAAAAGTGCACAGGTCCAGGAACAGTGAGCACCCGGAATCTACTGGTCCTGAATATTGGAATGGAGGGAAAAAAAATGTGTTGAACACAAAATTAACTTACCCCCCCCCCCTCCCGGTAGAAGTAACTGAGTGACATAATTATATTATTTATTTAAAATGATTATTAAAAAAAGTATTTTAGTTTGGCAACTTAATACCTGATCAGATGCTGCTTTTCATTTTGTCTTGGGCTATCAAATACAAAATGTAGTCAATTTTCGCATATTAGTTGTACCTTTTAAGAGAGCACTGGTTTTTTTGGGGGGGGGGGGGTTGTTGTTGTGTACACTGTCTGTATATGTGAAATTCATTGTGTTTACTTGTATATGGGATGTATATCTATTTTCTATATGTCCAATCTTTATTTTGGTTCCTTTTTATTTTTTTTATATTTTTTTTCAGATTACATGATGCACAAACAAAAAGAAACAAAGGTATGGAAGTTTTATTGTAAGTACATTTGTATATAAACATTTGGGATACTTAATTTTAAATAACAGAATATTTTGTTTAAATATATCACTTAAACAGAAATAATACAGTTGACTCAATGTATAGTAAGAGTTATCTCCCATTGAATATCAAATTTCTTCAATGTCTAGTTATAGTTCTCTCCCATTGAATATCAAATTTCTTCAATGTCTAGTTAGAGTTATCTCCCATTGAATATAAAATTTCCTTGATACACTCTGTAGTTATTTCATTATGTGAATACCAATTTTTGTGGTTTGATAATAAAATTGTAAATTCATAGTGAGGTGTACTCTATATACAACATTATGTGATAAAGTTTGTCAGTGACTTGTGGCAGGTCTGTTGTTTTCTTCGAGTACTCCGGTTTCCTCCACCAATAATTCTGGCCACCACGATTTAACTGAAATATTGTTGAAAGTGACGTTAAACATCAAAACCCTAACCCTAAGAATAATTTACTATCTATGTTCAAAGTTACATATAAACATGATAAACATATGCATGCATCAGTGAAAAAATAATCTTTTCTTGTTGGGACTTCACAGTCCACATGTGTCAGGGAATTCCTGACAAAATAATGTTATGTTACTGTAATGACATTTATAAATAACTAAATGATGTGTGAAATATATTGACCAATGAAATTCCTTGAAAATTGAATAAATGTCAAATATATTAACCAATGAAATTGCTTGAAAATTTTATATTTTGTCAAATATATTGACCAATGAAAATGCTTGAAAATTTAATAGTTTGTGAAATATATTGACCAATGAAAATGCTTGACAATTGAAAATGTGTCAATATATTCACCAATGCAATTGCTTGAAAATTGAAAAACAAATAGTAATTAGGGTGAAAAAGAATTTTAACAAAAGTAAAATGGGTATTCAGTTAAAATACTATGTTAAAAATATTTAATAAAACTGTAAAGATATCTCATTTAGTGCACATGACACGTTGAAATATTTGAGAACAAGAAAACAAAAATACTTTTAAAACAGGATAAAAATAGAGATTTCCAGGAAACGTTTCGTCAGTGAAAATAAATATCTGTTCATGATGTTTACAACAAAAAATGAAACATAAATACAGCCAAACCTGCCCTAAAGGGCACCTGTATATAACAAATCACTGTTTATAAAGGACATGCTCTTTTTCCCCATTAGTACAAAATGTAAATATTGTATGAAATTTTAACCTGTATATAAAGGACAACCGCTCATAAAAGACACATAATACAGGTTCTCTTGAGTGTCCTTTATCCGGGCTTTCGATATGTTTCAGGTGTACCAGTACTTCAATATTTACAGACGATACTTGTTATTAAAATTTGAAAAATTTTCTTGAATATCTTATAAAACACTCTTTAAAATCAGGAGGTACCGTACCAAAGACGATGTTAGGCAGGTAAAAGTACCAGGTACCGCCCCTAACTGAAAGGTCTGTCTTTATATACAGGTTTGGCTGTATATGTTAATTTATAGTAATACTGTTGTATATGATTTAATATGTAAAATATTATCTGTCAATCATCGTATTGATTCACCTCCGAAACAACACAAAAGTCCAGAACATCCTTCGTGAGAGAATTTAGAGTGTATGTGTGGTCCTTCTTCTCCCGCTATTGAACTTCTACTGTCTCCATTCCTATTGAAATGGGGAAATCGTAACGGACGATTGAAATGAGGAACTGAGTTTATTTTTTCTAGATTTGATGGGTCGGTGCACGGTCCGATACCAATAGGAATCTCCATTGTTAGTTTTCCACTACAAGATTTGAATTTGACGTTCACGATCATCGAATATGCGACATGTAATGTTCGACATCCCGGGAGAATGCTCGGTAATAATGACATTTGCGTAGGCATGTTAATATCGTAGCACATAACTTTCTGCTTATTATGACGAGATTTCACGCCCTGCGGATGCTTATCTTGTACGTTAATTATTGCAAAGGTGGCCTTCTGTTTATTGGCAAGAACAGTAACTCTCTGTTGTAACTCGCACGAAATGTTTTTGATTTTACGAGCATATTTACTTTGTGTTTCTAAGTGAATTCTGATGTTATCTCCCGCTAAAAAACATGTGCGGTCAAGACTCATTTCTATTATTGCGATACCTGAACACGACAGTTGTACGTCTTCCGTGTGAAAAATTGGCATCAGACCAAGCGGAATTGAATGAATGTCAAATGCTCTCCGTACAGTAAATGATAATTTCCTCGTTAAAAGAACTTTCACCATATTATTAAGAGAGTGATTACTGCGTGCCGACGAGGCACCAACGTCATCACAAACTCTCACTTTCAGCATGTAATTTATTTCAGCACCAAATCCATGTTTGTTGTCCTCGTATTGAATGGTTGATGGGATACCTTGCGGAAGTTTAAACCTGAAGTTTGAAACATAATGCCCGGGTGTTATCAGAGACGTCCATCGACCATCGGGTGTTCCAACCATATATTTTCTTTTACAAAGAAATTTGTCAATTTTAGTTTTCCCTTTCTTTGTCATATTATTTATTGTCGTTACGGAACAGTGTCCAACAATTTGAAATTCTATGAATCTGATTTCCAGATTTCGGCTGACATCATAAACAACTTTTCCCGATATTTCTTCTCCGGGACCATATCTATGTTGTACATGTTTGTCAACTTCTATACCAAAATACTGAATGTATTGTTCTTTTCGTTCTGTCGCTCCGCGTCTAAATGCAAGAGTGCCTGGTCTTGGTATATGTCCATTAGGCAGTGTTCCGTTTGGAACTGTACCGTTCCACGATTTATACCCAGGCTGGTTCCTTCTTCCCAAGATCGTTCCCCATGAGGCAGGCATACCCCGCATGGTACCTTCATGTCCAGGGTGATATTTCGTACTTGCAGAACTGCCAACAAAAGAAGGTGCTCCCCTTGACCTCGTGGTTCCATGCCCAGAAATTGCAGATGGGACAAGGGAATTATGTGATTTTGATTTACTATTGTCCTCCGGAACTGTAATATACCTTGCAAATTTTCCCTTTGAGGCTCCTTCTCTATATTTAGCAGCACGAGGACTGGTTTGACCATTTGTTTTCGTATATGGACGATAATTTGGTTTTTCGTCAGAGTTCGTAAGCGTCAAACCAGTTAAATCCAGTTCTATTTTTTCAACGTCGGCTGTATGAGTTAGCTGATTCATGCTTGTATCAATAATATCTATAGAATCATCACTGCTACCTTGAGGGTCTATAAAGGTGTTATCTTTGTATTGGCTAGGCCCCATGTTGTATGGGTGTGGTCATTATGCCATGTTGAATCCATTAAAATATATATGAATCTGAAAACAGAAAGAAAGTACATGCAATTGTAATGTAAAGTAAAAAGTGAATTAAGTACATGTACAACAAGAAAAGTTTGAAGATAACAAATCCAACTACCATATGATCATGACCACAATGGCCCCTCTAATGGTGGCTTGAATAGAGTCTGGATTCTTTTTTAAAGTTGGAAAGATGTTAATGAATGGATTTGATTGATTTGATTTGATTTTTTGGTGTTTAACGCCACTTTCAACAATATTTCAGCTATATCATGGCGACCAGTTTTAGTGGTGGAGGAAGCCGGAGTACCCGGAGAGAACCACCGACCATGGGCAAGCAACTGGTAAACTTTATCACTTGCGGTTGCGTTAATGAATGGGATGCACAGACTAAGAAAAGTTGTCACCAAGAACTACACCTTTGAACTTATTTATTTATGATTTGTATAATTTAGTAAGCAGCCATTGTAATACATTGTTTACCAAATTTTATCTATTATTCAACAAAGTTTCCACATCATTAATTATTGTATACAACATGAATGAAGTAAAAATAATTTTAAAAAATTTACAGTTACATTCCACACATTTCTGTAGGTTTCATTTGACCTGCTTTTATTTACGTAGAATTAAATGTTTCAAATCAGTATTTGTGCTAACCCACTCGCCCGAAGCCAGAGACAATTAAAACTGGATTTGGACATCATGATGAAAATTGTGAAAGAATTTGTTTGAATAAATAGAAAATTTATCTAAATTTGGCTTTCGGGCAAGTAGGTGAAAAAAATTAAGGCAAAGACTGTCCAATACAGACAAATCTCCCCATGGAGTCACCTCTATTAAGCAGCCACCTGCATTAAAAGGTCACCTTTTTCTTGTTCTGTCCTGTCATAAAAATTTCATATGAATTGAACCTCTTTTAAGAGGTCACCTTTCTGAAAAGACTACTTTTTCTTTGTCCCAAAGGTGACATCTTAATTTAGGTTTGATTGTATTTATATACATATTGCATTGTATATGAAGTTTTGGGATGTTTTTTAAAGAACAAAAAACATAACATGAATTTTTGAACTCAATGAAGTAAAGATAATTAAAATAATTACATTCGACACACATATTTTCGTGGTTTAATTTTACCTACTACGATTTACGTTTGGACGAACATGAGAATTAATTTGACCTGATACAATTCACTTAGAATTAAATTCTATCCAATACTTATTTGAATTCAAATAATAATTTTCGTATTAAATTTGAGTTTGTTTTACCGTAGGCATAAAACATTTTAATTTTTAATCTTGCCGTTTATCCGACCGTTATTACAATATAATTAAAGAACCAAAACAAACAAATTGAATTTCGTGGCATTTTCTCTATAAGTAATATGACATATTAAAATAGGCAATTGTTCTTCAAGAATGAAATTTGATGTCAAGCTAAAACTTGACATGTTATAATATAGGGCTATAGAATACAATACAAAACTTTTGTCTAAATTGGTTTTTGTAAAAATAAATATTTTAAACAGGTGAAATTTTCACTTGTCTTTGTTATAAGCATTTAAAAGAAATGAATATGGCTGAAAAAAATTGACAGTAATAATCCCACTTAGTATTTTGGTTAAAAAAAAATATGCCAAAGCATTTGAGTGAGTGATTGATTGTTGTTTATCATCAAATGACCAACTGTTCAGCCATATCATAGCGAGAACAAGTTACATTTTATGAGATCATGATGATGATGTCCGTTTTGTTCTTGACCAACACGCTTAGTTGAATTTTATAGAGCTAGCTCACTGAAACAACAGTCCGTGGATAGATATGTTGCCTCACTTGAATACATTATCCTGATTCCTAACTTACCAGTCTTTGCTTGTACTCCTTTATGCTCAGTGCATAGCTCTTAAATCGGTACTGGGTTTTTTTTTTTCACTACCAAAAAAAAGAAGAATGCATCTATTTATGAAGAAGTTTCCCAAGCCTCTTCCCTTTATATTGTGAAGTTTGCTTAATTAATAGTTGGGGAAAATGTGTTTCCTCTAACCCTACGGACCCTAATTTTCAGTGTCTACCCTAATGTTTTTAATTGCTATTTTTGGACAAGTACCATTAAAGTTATATCCATGTCCTGTATAACATAGAAAAAAGTCAAAAAATTATTTATCGACAAATTGGACATTTTTCCTTTGATGAATGCTTCTGATTGTTAAGTCTGGATCACTGAACTGGCCTTGATCCACAAAAATATTACGTCAGTTTGTTACGCGCATGCACAAGAACTGACTGATATTCATAATGAAAATTATCGGAGAGTGTGACATCAAACACATTTTACGTCACTGATAAAAACAATAACACCAGTTTTGAACATCTTGACATACATTATCACTAGTATTACAGGTCATCCTGTCGGACTTGCTATGATACAAGCGATAATGTCTTGTCTCGACCTTCAAAACTGCAGATGTTCTATATAAAAAGATTTTCCCACGTACCATAATTTTTCAAGCATGTTAACAGAGAAACACAGGTATTTTTTCCTTGGCCTCCTGTTTATGTACAAATTGATAGCCAATTTTACAATGAAGTTAAAAACGTCTAGTTTTCTGTAAGTAGATTGATGGAAAACAAGAATTATACCCTTGACTATTGGTACCCAACCATCACTGTCATTGAATAATGGCAATAAAATATTAACATATTTTAAAGATATTTATTTAAACATCGGTTTTATGATTTTAAATGGTCCGTTGACTGGAACTAAATAAGTCTTTTGAAATTAGCGAAAGTCATGCATGAAGTTAAATAAAGAGAACCTGTATATTGAAGTTGACTTATTTAAAACAAGTTGATTCAAATTGCATAAAATATGAAAAAAAAAGAAACTCTTTCATATATGTTACATAGAATTTTATTCTAACAATTTTAAATCCTTTTTAAAATAATCAATAATGATTTCATGAAGTTGAATTTTAATGTTAATAAGTATGGTAACTCAATTTGAACATGATTTTTTTTTTTCAATTAAAAGATTCTCTACAGAAAACTACATATTGTACATGCACAGAATTCTCCCTCGTATAAGGTTTGATTTAGGTTAATGGTATTCATACCTGTTAACCCTCCCGCATTTCGCGGGAGACTCCCGCTTTTGAGCTCGGCCTCCCGCGCGGGAGACTAAAAACTCCCGCTTTGAAATACTTCTCCCACATTATCTCCCGCCACCATAAATTTGATTAAAATCGAAAAGTTGGATGCCATTTTTGTTGTTTTTATCAGCTGGGTCATTAAAACGTTTGCGTGAATCAGCCGATTGTTACTCAGAATTCTCTCGGTTTTTACTAGAAACGCCGACAATGTAAGTTGTTTGCAATATCGAATGGATAACTACACGAATCAAAGTTGTGGAAAAAGAAAATTTGAAGGCGAGTATAGTTCAATTACTTGCTTAAATATGAAAAAAACTTTAAAAAAAAATACAGTTCAACTATGTCACAATAAAGGAGACGTTTGAATTCAGGACCTAGCACCCCTTCTTCAAAGAAGAAGAAACATTATTGCAAATTCTTGGAGGACTGGACAAAATTATACGATTGGGTGCAGCCTACTTTGAAGATCTTTAGGGAATGATGTGGCATCTTGCAAACTTTGTTCTACAAATTTTAGTGTCAGCCATGGTGGTGTATATAATATTAAAAGACATGCTGATGGAGATTCACACAAAAAAGCAGTTGCTTCAACAAGGAAATCAACCAATCTTAAAAATGCAGACCCAGAGAGAATTTTTTCTATGTTAAAAAAAATCCAGACAGATACGAGATCTGAGTTGAACAATGACACACTTTGTTCTTTATTATGTTCAAAGCAAAATCAAAACTTGTTGTGTTATGAGTACGAACCAAGTGATTCTGTTCTAAGATCAGCAAAACAAGCTGTATTGTCCTACCAAAGTGGTTTGAAGTAATGTTGCTCAGCAACAACAATAAAAGTTGTACAGTAAATTTTGTTTGCTTTAATCTAAAAATTTTAGTGTGAAAAAGTGTGTCACGCAAAATCTCCCACATTAAATAGTTGGAATGTGGGAGATCTCCCACATACACAATCTCTGAGGTTAACAGGTATGGGTATTTAACGCCACTTTCAACAATATTTCAGTTATATCGTGGCAGTCAGTTTTATTGGTGGAGGAAATCTGAGTACTTAGAGAAAACCACCGACCTCAGTCGCAAGTCACTGACAGACTTTTTATCACATATTATGTTGTATCAAGCCCTCATATAAGGCCACTTTCACCATAGACCATGTGCACCCCTCTAATCTAAATCAGGCCAGATTTTAAATGCACTGTGATATTAATATTATAATAAATTTCCCCCCACAAGAGAAGTCACCCCCTCTTGTAAGGCCACTTATTAATTGTAGACGTGGTGCCCTTTTAAGAGGGTGACTACTGTACTACTAATACAATCAGAACCGTGTCGATGGTGTATTGGTTAGCATGTTCACCTCGAGTGCCGTAGATCGTGAGTTCGAGCCCCCATTGGGTCAAACTAAAGACTATATAATTGGTGTTTGTTGCTTCTCTGCTAAACACACAGCTTTAGAGGGTAAGAGCAAAGATAGGCGCGGAATCAGGATGATGTGTACGAGTGATAGTGTCCTATGTTAAAGTGTCCCCGCGGACAATATTTTATAGAGATTGTGATATGAAATAGTGTCCTAGTATACGGTTAGGGTTAGGGTAAGACATAATAGTGTCCTATGTTAAAGTGTCCCCCCAGACAATATTTTATAGAGACTGTGATATGAAATAGTGTCTGTTGCTATGAAATTGTGTCCTAGTATAGGGTTAGGGTTAGGGTAAGACATAATAGTGTCCTATGTTAAAGTGTCCCCCCAGACAATATTTTATAGAGACTGTGATATGAAATAGTGTCTGGTGCTATGAAATTGTGTCCTAGTATAGGGTTAGGGTTAGTGTAAGACATAATAGTGTCCTATGTTAAAGTGTCCCCCCAGACAATATTTTATAGAGATTGTGATATGAAATGGTGTCCGGTGCTATGAAATTGTGTCCTAGTATAGGGTTAGGGTTAGTGTAAGACATAATAGTGTCCTATGTTAAAGTGTCCCCCCAGACAATATTTTATAGAGATTGTGATATGAAATTGTGTCCTAGTATAGGGGTAGGGTTAGTGTAAGACATAATAGTGTCCTATGTTAAAGTGTCCCCCCAGACAATATTTTATAGAGACTGTGATATGAAATTGTGTCCTAGTATAGGGTTAGGGTTAGGGTAAGACATAATAGTGTCCTATGTTAAAGTGTCCCCCCAGACAATATTTTATAGAGATTGTGATATGAAATAGTGTCTGCTGGACACTATAACATATGTAAAAGTGTCTGGCGGACACTTTGAACTAGAGGACACAATTAAATACTACACTAGTACTATTAAGATGTTGGTCAAGTAGAAAGCTGGCATTATCATCATCTCATGAAAATATAACATGTTCTCACCATAATAAAGCTGAACAAAATGTTCATGTGGCATTTAACAACAATCACTCACTCACCCAAATACTTTGGTAAGCCAATCAAAAATATTTACACACACTAAGGGTTAGAGTTAGGGTTATGGTGTTTAATGCCACTTTCAACAATATTTCAGTTATATCGTGGCTGTCAGTTTTATTAGTGGAGGAAACCAGAGTACCCGGAGAAAACAACCGACCTGCCATAAGTCACTGACAAACTTGATCACATAATGTTGTATTGAGTACATCTCGCCATGAACAGGGTTCAAACTCACAACGTTTGTAGTGATAGACACTGATTACACAGGTTTAAACACACTACACTGAATGGTGGATTCATAACGTTCCGAAATGAAAAATTCAAATGACAATCTGAGAATGAGACTGTGTCAGACAATTTTAATTTTGTCACCAGACAAATTTATTCCTGTGTCAGTCTTCACATTGCACACTGGTCCTCTGGCCCGAGACCGGTAAAACTTTGTTTGGACCAGTAGATTTTTCAGTTTTTTATTTAGAATTATATGAAAATTTAATTCAAGAATTTGATTCAGACCAGTAAATTCAAATTTTCAATTCAAGGACTGCAATGTGTCAGCCATATTATAATGATTAAATAAGCCATGTAAAAAGTTTAGATAAAACATTATGCAATATGCCTTATTTCATAGGTGACATAATTGTTTGATGTATAATGTCTTACCTTGATTATCAAGGTGTGCTAACATCCCTACATTATTAATGTTACTAATTATCGACCTGGCTGGAGATTTCATGTCAGAGAGATGTATTCATGTATCCTTTTCAATTATTTTCTCAATCAATTTTTTTTTAACTTCAGAATTTTCTCACAATTAATAATTGAAAACGAGAACAAGGACTAATTTAATCAATGTCATTTTGATCAGGTAATTGATTTTAACGAGGAAAAATGTGGGAAGATTTTATATCTCTAATTGAACTACCAATTTGGATAATTTTATAAAGACTGAATACTGGTAGTAAAAATCTATTATTTTTTTTATTATAATTGGCATTTGAAATGACATTCCATTCAAAATCAAGTCCCACTTTTTTAGTTTACCTAATCCAAAGGGTCATGTAAGGTGTTATCACTTTGCGTTCATAATCGTTAGTCAATGTTGTCGTCCATAAATCTCTTTTTAGATAAAGTTTTTCATATAGTCAGGATTTTATAATTCCCTTACATTAACACCTGAGTTTCTATAGATTTTGCAACTACACAGAGTTTACATTTTGATGTTTGTAAACTTGAGCATTTCAATAATTTCTCTGAAACCACTGGGAAAGTTAACGTTGAACCTAATCTTGCTAGAAATGTTCATTGGATGGTCCTCTACAAAGTTTATGCTTTTTGTTTCAATCGGAAATCTACCCCAGAACCATAGAAACATGAAGTCCTAAAGTGCCAAACAAATTATTTTCTAATTATTTTGGGGGGTATTTTTCAACGAAGTTTGAAAAACAAATTCATTATGTTCCTTATAAAATTCTTTTTTATAAAGTATCCTAACTGATCAACATATTTTTTTTATAGTTGTTATGATTTTCAAGATATAATTGGGTCAATGTGCTGACCTTTTGATTTTCAGTTCCATTTTGATTTTTCCTCTGTTTCCTAGATTTTCCCATTGAATTTTGGAGTTAGAGTTATGGTGTTTAATGCCAGTTTCCACAATATTTCAGTAATATCGTGGCCGTCAGTATTATTGGTGAAGGAAAACGGAATACCCAGAAAAAACCACTGACCTGTCACATGTCACTGATAAACTTTATCACATTATATTGTATCGAGTACACCTCGCCATGAGCGGGATTCAATCTCACAACTTTAGGTGTGATAGACATTGATTCCATATGTAGTTGTAAATCCAACTACCATACCATGACAACCCCATGAATTTTGTAATTGTTCTGACAGTGTGTACATAGTTTTGTTTTTCGTTTTATGATAGACTGATAATTAACAATTTTTTTACAATTATTTTTCAGAGTTGAAGAAGTGGCACTGAAACAGATAATCAAATCTTGTATAAACATGATAAATCTTACTAAGTTGACTACATTGACAAGACATTTATAAGATAATGTCCAGGTATGTAATTATTGTAATCACATCTGTCACTGTCTTTGCCTTAATTTTTTTCACCTACTTGCCGGAAAACCATATTTAGAAAATTTTTCTATTTATTCAAACAAATTCTCTCATAATTTTAACTTGTCTGAATCCAGTTTTACTTGTCCCGGGCTTTAGGCAAATGGGTTAGCATGAAGACTGCAGTGATGTTATGGTCAGAGTGCTCAACTTGAGTAAACTAGCACTATAAAAATCAAACTGATTGTATTCTCTGACACAACGATCTATAGGTAGACATGTTGCTCCACTCAGACACATTTTCCTGATTCAGAGTCAATCAGACTTTGTTTGCTCTTACTGTTTAATGTTGCTTGCTAAGCACAAAAAACAGCAAATACAAATTTTAAAGTTGATTGTTTTGGCTCAGCATGGGCTCAAACCCATGCTCAAGGCAAGCATCCTATAACCATTTAACCCACAGAGATGGCTGAATAACCCAATGAATCAACTTTATAGGCTGATATAAATAATTACCGTTCATTAATTTTGAAGCATAAATTATATTTGTATTTGAATTCCTTGAAATCAATAGACATGCAATTTTATAATATTTCACAGGTTAAAACGTTTTTTCTTACCAACGCATGGTATTTAATTTTGCTTTTAAAAATATGTTTCATCAATATTTCCTTCTGTTTTTCTATCATTATTTGTAGACATATTGTCAAAAGTTCCCAAAGTTTCTAAAAAAAAATGAAAAAATTCATTAACCTCGACAAATTTCAAATTTCAAAAGAAAAATTGTTCATTTCTGTTTCCTTCTGTTTTTGGATCACGATTTGCAGACATAATTGTCAAATGTTTCCAATGAAAATAGACAAATATCAAATAATAAAAAAAAAATTAAAATAGACTCACGCTAACGATTTTTTCACAATCTCTTAAATCCTGTTTTAGTTCCATCTTTTACAGAAGTTTATGAATAATGTATTAAACCTTCAGTGCATGATCTACATTTCAACAATTGTGTAAGAAAATCATTGAACCACAGATCTCAAATGAAATGTCGCCACGGTCCAACGAATCACAACAACAAATAATATAACCCTACTAGTGTAATTAAATAGAGTTATCTTACCATCAACTGTTAGAAATTGGATTCTGATTTGTTTATTTGTTAATGATTTATATATCATATATTTAAAATGGGACAATTGTAAGACAATGGCAGTATATTATGTTTTATGGAAAAATCGTAAGAATGGAATTTAATATTGAAAATTTAACTTTCAATATATTTGAATGGAAAACTAAAATTATACCAAAAGAATACATTTTAAAGTTTTAAATAACCTCAATTACAAAAATGTATGTACAAAAAAAGAAAATGTCTGAAATTGACAAAAAATATATTATAGCATTTGTTTAAATAATATTTATACTTTTAAGGGTATGGTAATACAAACTAGATAATACATTTACAGTACAGCAAACAATTTTTTATGAGAAATCAGAAATATTGGAATTTGAATATCTTGTATGTTAGTCCCCCGTCTTATAAAGCCACCCTTTCTGCAATTAAAAATGACCTTATTAGAGGGGTGGCTTCTTTGGACAGTAGTCTCCGTCTTATAAAGCCACCATTTCAGCAATGAAAAATGACCTTATTAGAGGGGTGGCTTCTTTGGACAGTAGTCTCCGTCTTATAAAGCCACCCTTTCTGCAATTAAAAATGACCTTATTAGAGGGGTGGCTTCTTTGGACAGTAGTCTCCGTCTTATAAAGCCACCCTTTCTGCAATTAAAAATGACCTTATTAGAGGGGTGGCTTCTTTGGACAGTAGTCTCCGTCTTATGAAGCCACCCTTTCTGCAATGAAAAATGACCTTATTAGAGGGGTGGCTTCTTTGAACAGTAGTCTCCGTCTTATAAAGCCACCCTTTCAGCAATGAAGAAATGGTCTTATATGAGGGGTGGCCTTGTTTGAGAGGGACACTTTAGTAGTAATTTACAATCACGCTGTATCTGAAATCTGGCCTGATAAGAAAGGTGGCCTTTAGTGGGAGTGGCCTTGTAAGAGAGGTACTGGTGTTTATAGAATTATTCAAGTTTATATCTCATAACTTGTGAAGTTAAGCAAGGAATATTAACAAGTTACGTTATGAGATTGATCAGTTAACAAGGTCCTGCCTGACACTATATTGGATCATATTTACCTAAGGACGTTACACGATATATGTAGATAAATTTACAATGCCAAAACAATGGTTTAAATTCCTGTACTAATGACACTTAGGGGGATCAGCACAGGAATTTGATATTTTTTTTTCTCTCTCTTTTTTTTTTTAATAATAAATAAGGTGAGAAAATTTTTTATAATTTGGTAAAAATAATAATTTCATGTAGCAAAAAAAAAATAAAGGTAAAAAAATATATATTAAAAAGCATTTGATGAGGTACTTCAATAGATCTGCTTTAAATGTAAATATTCGTCAAAATTGGGACGAAATTAAATAGCCTGAAATTATTTATATAACAGTCACACCTGCCAATGCAATTACCTCTATTAAGCAGTCACTTCTATTTAAAGGTCACCTTTTCTTGTCCTGTCATAGAAAATTTAATATGAATTGAACCTTTTTTAAGATGTAATCTGTCATGTTATTTTTTCTTTGTCCCAAATGTGACCTCTTAACAGAGCTCCAGATAAGCTGCGTTTTTGCGTGATTACGCAAATAAAATTAACAAAAACCCAATTTTTCTATTTCCTTTGCGTTGTTGAACCCAATTCCATCCAGATATAACCCTATTCTTCGTTTAATGAGTGCTTACTTCACTCATTCATTTTTAGGTAGTTGCGTAATTAAAGCATATATTGTATGATTTCTGTTGCGTGACATTTTACTTTCTCTTTCACTCATCAACACTCGTAAGATTACAAATCTCCCAAGGTTTGCCGAACGAAATAAATTTTGGTTCCCTGCTAGAATTTAGTCTTGTTTGCCTTGAAATTAATTTTGTAGTGGTTTCAGTCTATTATTATGAATCGTCGAGGGAGGAAGAAAGCTCATTTACGGGCGAATTATTCGATCGCTAATAGACAGATTCAAAAGCCATGGTTACACGAATTTTAGATACACTGATTGAAAATGCTGTAAATCATAGCAAAATTGTTGCAACAGAAATCATTGACGATATCTTCCCCATATCTTTTCATTAAGAACTTTAAGAGTTCATGATTTGAAAGATTTTAAGGCAACTGGATTCACACTATATATACAGGTATGAATGTTCAGACCAAGTCTTAAACTGTGAATGTTCAGTTTTTGTGAACTATGAAAATATAATACTCCAATGGCGAACATACAATCAATGCAGTAACCAGCAGCAATATTTAAAGAATACAATGTACATCAGGAGAATAAAACTGAATGTAATGATGTATACATTTTCAATGCCTGATATACCTGCAACAAAAAAGCAATGCATGTCATGTACAGAGAATAAAATACCCAATTCAATTTATTCATGGTGGGTAAAAAACCCAATTGAATCTTATTCTGGTGGGTGAAAAATTTGAAGTAAAACAGTTAAAAGTAGATCACCCAATGGAAATGCTAAACAGGTGAGTTAAAAACCCAATTTAAGAAACCTTATCTGGAGCTCTGTCTTAATACAGGTTTGACTGTACCATGCTAATTTGTTGTTAATGGGATATCATGTGTTACAGTTTTTCCCTATAATGTGTTTAACATCCTATAAGCATGTTCTTTGTATTATTGTTTAATTGGTACATTTTGTACTTTCATTGTTCTTAACTTTTTTGTAAGTTCAAGGATATCACAGGGGATTGTAGATCATATTTCAACAATCAGAAAAAATATAGAGTCTAACACCAGGTGAGGTGCAATATCATAATAAATTTAATTTAAGATTTTTTTATAAAAATAAAGAAGAAAAAAATATCACATGGTTGTGCCATACTTTTAGACAATACCAAGGAACATAAGATCATAAAAGCACTTTTAACAAGTAGACCAATCATGACCATGTCATCACAGGACAAACATTTTAGTTAACATTGAATATGATCTAAAATTTTAAAACAAAATTACATAAATATTACCTTAGGCCATGTCTATCATTATACTTTTAATGGACTATTTTGTCAAAGAATGTAGCAGTTAATTGATAAGTTACAAGGCCTGAGGTTTATCTTGATAAATCTGAACTTTGAAGACATGTTAAATACTGTCTGTTATGCTACTAGCTAGACAAACAGATGGTTGTTTATGTAGGTGGACTATCAACAACAAATGCCTCTGTTTAAAATATGTTATTGTAGATTCAATAAGAAAAATATTTGATATTATTTTACATTTATATTTAATGTTTAATATTATTGTACCATTTAAAATTATCTCCCTTTATAGCTAGCACAGAATATTTCATTATAATATTTATTTAATTTATGTAAGTATTTAATTTTTTTATAGCACATTATTATATGCTAATTACAAATTATCTCCATATACAGAATCATTGTACACTTATTGCAAATTATCTACCCTTGTACGAAACTTAATTGAACACCAATAACAAATGATCTCCCCTTACAGTATATTATTGTAACTTTATTACAAATTACCTCCCCTTTTTTACAGAAAGTACATTACTCCAAATTTTGACATTTAAATGACCAGAGCTACATATTCAATACCCCTTGGCTTTGTGAAAGGTATTTTTATTGTTTCCTTTTGTTTAAGTTCAGATATTTCATTATTTCATTTCCATAGATTTCTCTATGATTCACATATTAAAACTGTCCACCACAATATTACTGAAATATTGTTTAAAGCGATGATAAACACAGAAATATTTTTGTTAATTGTTTACTTTTACTTAAGACCACATTCTTTTATTTCCATTAGATTTCTCGAGGTACTATCGTCTCACATATAAAACTCCCGACCACAATACACAATGTAGCTGAAGTAGATAAACACCCATAATTTAGAATTTTCAATGGAAGAACGGAATGCATCTGTTCCTTTATAAGATTTTAATGTTAGTTTTGTTTTGTATAAAAAGATCTTTCCAACTATAAAGACGAGTAGGTTTTGTATAAAAAGGACTTCCCGACTATTAAGACGAGTACGTTACCCTTAAAATTTACATATACATTGCTTTTGTGTGGTCATATCATCAGAATAGATACCCAGTAGCTATTGTCTGTTACTAAAGTAAACATATTTAATTGATTGTTCAAATTACTTGGATGACAAAATAATCATTAATATACGTTTCTTGCTGCTTAAAACCAAATTGAAACCTTTTTTTATGTGATGAGAAAATAATTTGTGATCAAATGTTGATACACGTAAGACATATTTATGTGGGATTTTTTTTTATCGTAAAAACATCGGTAGTTAATGGTCATGTGTTTGAAGATTTATTTCTCATAAGAATCATGACATAATAGTAGGAAATGGAAATCTACTTTTTATGTTTTTAACAGGTTGTTGCTGTATTTCCTCATTTGCTGCACATTTTTTTCCAGCGATATTGTGATTGCAAAACTTAATGAGTGGTGGGAATGTCATTTAACCATCAAATTTCAATTAGCCATTTTTTCACTACCAGTAGCACCATATGGAGCTGAAATTTTTTTCGTGATTTATCAAGCCTGATTTCTCTAGCTACCGTTAGTATCAAATTGACAGAAAATGTTATTGTGAAAATTAATGTACTGGTACTGTGAATACCCCATGGCCTTCATCTTGTTGAGGATGGAAAGCACCCAAGACTTATTTTAATATATAATCTTTACCACTGAGAAAATTTTGCTTATTTCGAAATATGATTACCTTTCGGAATAAAAACACTGACATAAAGAGATTTATACATTGAATATTACAAAACACTGAAAATTATGTTATAATCATAATTTGAAGAAAAAAAAGTTCAAATAAAAAAAATATAATTTCAATGTATATGAAATAAATTGGCTTCTAAAAATTGAAAACCAGAGGAAATGAAAAATATAAGCTTCATACAATTTACATTATCAGTATAATAGCCTATATTTAGAACAAGCATTATTCTGATCAATGATCACCCTCGTATAAGGCCACCGCCTTCTGCAAAGGAAAAGAGGCTTTAAGAGTGGGTGGTCTCTCATGAGGGGGACCATATAGTAGTATTTTACCATTTCAGTGTATCTGAAATCTGGTCTGATAAGAGGGGTGGCCTCTCTTGAGGAGGAACAATTTAATAGTATTTTACTACCTCAGTGTATTTGAAATCTGGTCTGGTAAGAGGGGTGGCCTCTCTTGAGGAGGAACAATTTAATAGTATTTTACTATCTCAGTGTATCTGAAATCTGGTCTGGTAAGAGGGGTGGCCTCTCTTGAGGAGGAACAATTTAATAGTATTTTACTACCTCAGTGTATCTAAAATCTGGTCTGATAAGAGGGGTGGCCTCTCTTGAGGAGGAACAATTTAATAATATTTTACTATCTCAGTGTAACTGAAATCTGGTCTGGTAATTTTTTAGGGTGGCCTCTCTTGAGGAGGAACAATTTAATAGTATTTTACTATCTCAGTGTATCTGAAATCTGGTCTGGTAAGAGGGGTGGCCTCTCTTGAGGAGGACAATTTAATAGTATTTTACTACCTCACAGCATCTGATATCTGCCCTGGTAAGAGGGATGTCCCAATGTGAGGACTCTATAACAGGAGGACTTCTGTATTACATAGTCAAACCTGCTTTAGTGACCACCTCTATTAAGCAATAACTTGTGTTATGTGACCTTAATTTTTATTTCCTGTCACAGTGTATTTCTTATCAATTAAACCTGTATTAAGTGACCACCTGTCTTATGTGATCACATTTTAATGTTCCCTTGGAAGGTCAATAAGTGTTTGACTGTATTTAGTAGTTTTTGGTAGAGCACACAGTGGTCTAGTCAGTTTAAACTTGATCAATCACTTATTGTTAGCTGCTGTCTTTGTGGTAATAAGATCTCGCCAGAAGCTGCGATCAACTTTAGAAGACTAATGATCTATCTGTGTCTAAAGTAATATTAACCAAGTTCATAAGATGAAAATAGAAATGTTCATTTCACAGTACAATGTATGATCAATTTTAAGACTAATCTATCTCTTTCTAAAGTAATATTAACCAAGTTCACAAGATAAAAAAAGATAAATTGACTTTCTTTAGATGTCAGAGTTTTCTTGTTACTTTGTCACATTTAGTACAGAAAAAACTGAAATATTGTTGAAAATAACACTATAACCCTAACCCCCCTCTGTTACTGATGATTTAGGGCAAAAAGAAGCGGAAAAACAAATAGGTGAGGAAGGTTTACAAAGGTTGTACAAGATGAGAATCAGACTTAAACAGTATTTGTGTTGAAATGGGCACAATAATTTTAAGGATTTAGGGTTAGCTTTTTTTTTTTTTTAGCTCTTTACGAACTTGCATCATATATTTGGACCATAGCTTTCTTTCCTCTTAAGTAGATCAGCAATATAGGATATAATTACAATCGGTGATTTAAATATTAATATCGTCATTTTTAAACTGTTTGATGTAAGAAAATAATAAATGAAATTCCTTTGTCAAAGTTGAAGTTGCATATTGATGATGTGTTTGTTTTTTAGCGAATTCCCTTAATAGCAAAATTTCTTTCAGAAAAATACATAGCATTATTAAGTAACGATATTTATTAGAGTTTAATAAGGGTAATAACAAAATTACCGAACACAGAGCAATCTTCCAAAGGGAAATTCAAAACTCATAAATGAGATTTGATACAACATTATGTGATAAAGTTTGTCAGTGACTTGAGGCAGGTCAGTGGTTTTCTCCTGGTACTCTGGTTTCCTCTACCAATAAAACTGACCGCTACAATATAACTGAAATATTGTTGAAAGTGGCATTAAACACCATAAACCAACCAACCAACCATCATGTGATTTAATGGTATTTTTGGTTCTGTTTGCCACAATTGTCACAATTTGTAGAAAAATATTTTCACATGTGACATTGTGCAGACAGTTTAGAATTTAAAAATGAAAATAATTAAGATATTTTATCAACATGATCATTATTATAGTTTTAAGTATCAAGTTCAAACATTATTCTCTCCTAGGGACTGACAACTGTGTTTGCTTTGTTTAAATATGGAAGTTATATGAGTTCATGAAGATTTTTTAGGACTATTGAAATGTATGTTATTGTTAAACAAATTCTCCGATTTCTTTGTATAAATAGTATATTTTAATCTTAAGAGATAATATTTATAACAATAAAGAATAAAAAATATACCATAACGTGATACAATTTATAAATTAACGATGTTTGTTATAAGACGTCCACCTGACTTGTATGAATGACTTGATATAATTAATTTCCAAAATTTATGAATTTACAGTGGGGCTGTCATGGTCATAATCGTATGGTAGTTGGATTTGCAAGGAAGATACAGGCCAATTTGAGTTTTACCTAGTTAATCAATTTTACAGGACACCCCAATGAAAAAGGTGGTCTTATAAGAAGGGTGGCCTCTCTTGAGGGGGACAATATAATAGTATTTTACTATCTCAGTACATCTGAAATCTTGCCTAATAAGAGGGTGGGCTCTGGTGGGAGTGGCCCTATAAGAATGTAGATTATATGTGTATTTCTCTTGGAGGGTGGGCTCTGGTGGGAGTGGCCTTATAAGAATGTAGATTATATGTGTATTTCTCTTGGAGGGTGGGCTCTTGTGGGAGTGGCCTTATAAGAATGTCGATTGTATTTGTATTTCTCTTGCCTCAAGCATTGGAACAATGTGAATTAAATATTTAAAAGTTAACTTTTTTGCTCTTTCAAATAGATTCATAGAATTTCAATATTTTATATATAGACTTTCTATTGGTTTATTGATATTTTTGGTCCATTTGTGTAAAAGGTGCTCACCTCACACAGCAATTAAACCAGTAATGGATAATTGATTGAATTCTTCAATGATTTTGTTTTATTCTACCCACCATGCTCTTAAAATTGTATTTAGCAATTAAGTCATAAAAAATCATTGTGATCACAACAGTGAAAATCAGTTCTATTATAAATATTTAACTTTGAATCTGGAACAGTGTAACATTTTACTGTCAAATGAGCGAGTGCTTGTTGTTAAATGCCAAATCAGCAATTTGTCAGCTATATCATGGCGAGAACACATTAATTTTTAATGAGATGATGATGATGTCCTCTTTGTTCTAGTCACACACTTAACTGGATCTTTATGGTGTTAGCACACAGGAACAACAGTCTTCAGGTAGACATGTTGCCCCACTCGGACACATTATCCTGATTCCTTAATGCTGTGTGCTTAGCGGAGAAGCAACAAATTTTTACTGTCAATAATGTTTTGTCTCAGTGTTAGGTCTAATTACAGATCATTATCTAGATTGTTTGTCTAATTACCCAGCAGCAACTTTTCCATGTCCTCAAACAATGTCTGTAGACTAATGTTTAACAAGGAATACATTTAGTCACAGAAACAATACAACTGGTCAAATTTGGTCCACTTTTGGTAACTGACAGATTAAATTTGTGGGTACTAATATTCATGGTTTGAGAAAAAAAATTACATTTTAGTGGATGTATAAATTTGTGTATTCACATCTACAAAACAAAAAACAATTTACAGAAAAAATGTCTGGTATAATATTTGTAGCACCCAAATTCTATGTACAATATCTTAGTCAGTGTATGATGATAAAGATTCATTGAAATCTGAATATTGTGGTTTGCTGAAGCCGAAAATGGGTATTAGACCACGGACAATAATGAAATCACAGTAATATATTCCTGATAACTTAAAAAAAACTCAGATATCTTAAAGTAAAATCATTGGTGACTTCAGCTTTAACTCAACAGGGCTTTTCTCTACCATTCAAGCAAGTCTCCTCCATTAAACATGACAAGAACTTTCATGTTTATAGTATATTATATAGTATTACCTTGTTATAATAGCTACTACTGAATTATGTGTATAATAAAATTTATTTTCAAATTCAAGCACACACAAATTATTATCATTCAAAGAAATTTTGAAAAAAGGAGAGTCAAAGATGATCCCTGTTTTAATCCAAAAGGATATGTTTTATTTGGTTGACAATATCTTTCTTGTCTATAGTATACAGGGTATAGTTATTACCTTGTTATAATATTTACTACTGAAGTATGTGCCAATAACCTGACTAAGTATAAAATACAATTAATTCTAAAGTATTTATAATGCTAATAAGTGATTTAATCCCCACAATTACACGAAGAATTTCAACTTTGGGTCCAGGACAACAGATAAATTTCCATAGGGGCCATTGTGGCTGTGATCATATGATAGTTATTATGTGATAAAGTTTGTCAGTGACATTGCGACAGGTCGGTGGTTTTCTCCTGGTCCTTCGGTTTCCTCCACCAATAAAACTAACTGCCACGATATAACTGAAATATTTTTGAAAGTGGTGTTAAGCACCATCAAACAAACAAACAATAAATATTGATATCTAATATGAAATACATGTATAATAGAATTTATTTTCAAATTCATGCACACACACAAATTCTTATCATTCAAAGCAATTTTGAAAAAAGGGGAGTCAAAGAAAAACCCTGTTTTAATCCAAGCAGATATGTTTTATATGGTTGACCAAAATTTATACTTTAATACTTGAAAGATTAAAATTTAATGGACTGACCATTATATGTTTAGAGGATTAAAATGGGAGGGGCTGTGTTTTTTCTCTCGAGTCAGAATTATATATTTTTTCTATTTTGACTTGAAAATTAAAAAAAAAAAAATTCTTTAAGCTTTACCCGATTTTCTAGTAGAAAAGTGCATGGTTAGATTATTTATTTTTGGCATTTTTCAGGTGAAGATAATTTTTTCTATAACATTTGGCATCAGAAATATAAAAAAAAACAACATAGCTATGTCCTAAAAGTTAAATGCATTTCATCAATAGGTTGATTATTTTCTCAAATTTTTAGTATATAATTGATCATTGCAAAATTTCTCGACTGATCATTCAGCATGTTCAGAAATTCATGAAGAATAGTCGGTGACTTGCGACAGGTTGGTGGTTTTCTCCGGGTACTTCGGTTTCCTCTACCAATAAAACTGACTGCCACTGTAAAGCAGAAATATTGTTACAAGTCACATTAAAACTCCATAAACCCAAAACCCATACAAGATAAAAGACACAAATATGAAAATATATATAAAAAATGCATACCGTCAGTCAGCCAAGCAGAAGATTTCGCAATCCACGACACTGTAATCACTCCTCATATATTGTATTAAAAAAACGTGTTAATTTGAAGAGTCGAAAGAAAGCTATATTTTGTTTTGTAATACAGCTACCAATTATTCATGTCAATGTGTATTGTTAAATGGAATCGTAACTCCACGATAATTACACTATAACTTATTTCAATTTTTTCATTTAAATTATTTATTATGGTCTAGTACCCTTTATATGATCAGGGGATTAATGCACGAAATATGAAAACAACTTTATATAAATAGGATAAATATCTATAATCCTACGGGTGGAAAGTCGTTATTGGTTTTGATATACATTTCTGTAATATTGTAAGGCCATTTGAGAATAATTTTGATATTAAATTTGTTTTATTGATTTTTTTTAATAAAAAGAACTTGATAAATTTGAAAATTCATTATTTGTTTTGATACATATATTTTGAGAATAATTTTGATATTAATTTTTTTTTATTAATTTTTTGTTTTCAATAAAAAGAAATTGATATAATTGAAACGTATTTCTATATTGTTGTTCATAACAAGAAATTTCAATTTTTAATAAAAATTTAAATGAACTGAAAAGTAAAATTGTTGGTTTTAATTTGTCAAGATGTAGAAATTAGATTTCTTTGCTTAATCAAGAGTCAACCACATCGGTGGTGTAATGGTTTGGGGCATGCTTGCCTCGAGTGCAGTAGATCATGGGTTTAAGCCACGATGAGGTCAAACCAAAACGTATTAAATGCGTACCAGGAATTTGTTGCTTCTCTACTAAGAATACACTGTTATGGAGTAAGAACACAGACAGGTTAGCTATGAATCAGGATGATAATGACAAAAATATGTTTGAGTGGAATTGCATATCTACCTGCAGAATATTGTTTCAGTGAACTAGTACTATGAAAATTCCACTAAGTGTGTTGGTCTAGTACAAAGTGGACATCATTTCATCGAAATATATTTTGCTTATGCCATGAATTATTCAAGGTTCGTAAGAAGTGTTGTTACTTTTCAGAGCACTTTAAATTCAAGATGGCTGCCCTGGCCTTTGATTTTTTCCCCAACGTAATATAGCAAAACAAATTGGTTTTAGCATGAAACAATTTTATTTTACTTACATTATTTTAGCATGGCCTGATGACACATTTGCCAAAAAGCTGCTTATTTATTAATGAATGAAAGTTGTTTTTGGTCAAAGGTGTGTTTATATAAGGAAGTAGCAACCTTTGCACCCTATGCAGTGTGTATGGTTATGGGTGCACCGCACCCTTCATTTTCCATTTTTCATTTTCATGCAGTTGCTTATTTATGAAAACAAACATTGAAAACAAAAATATGGTGCAGAGAAAGAAAAAAATATTCAAAATAAAAGTTTCATAATTTTTACAGTGTAGAAAAATTAATAGACAAAAAAAACAGTGGGATATGTGAACAATATAAAAAAAAGTTAAATTACAGAAGTGGTTCAGGGAGTGACAGGTGGCTCGGTCAACAATATCAGAATAAGTTCCCCATTATATCATTAATTCAGGATTTACATGAATGGACATGAGAAGGTATTTATAAGAGGTTTAGAGGCTTTTTAAATTCTCACATGATTAGTTGTCCATATTTTCCCCCCAAAATGTTCTTGTACATTGGGGGCCATAAAATAACATGAATATATAATATATATATATATTTTTCGGCTTCATTCAACTCTATATTGCTAAACAATGTAAGGGAGCAAACTCTTTAATATCTGACTAAACAGCAAAAACACCAGTTATCTCCCTTATAATTTAGTTTAAAATTAGCTATACAAATATCAGTCTTGCCATGGATTTTTAATGAAAATTATTTCTTGTAAGTTGTGGATTAATTCTCATTAATATTTTCCTTTCCTTAAAATTGTAATACAGTCAAACCTTCTTAAGTGACCACCTCTATTAAGCAATAACAATATATATTGTGTGACCTTTTAATTTCAATTTCTCTCAACTGTGCATTTCATATTAATTAAACCTGTATTAGGTGACCATCAGCCTTATATGAAGACCACAGATGACAGATTTAACTGTAATTACTTCACTTAAATAACAGTATTCTAATGCAATTTATTTGTTTCGATGGATTTGATTGGCTAACATTCTACGTAAAATTTGCATTCTACATGCCGTAACTAAGGTGTTCAGCTGGATGGATCCGCCATTTTAAAGACGAGAAATCTTACACGTCAAATTTACAACAATACACAAAAATAATTAAAATGCCTACCTTGAAAACTTATTTTTAGATTAGTTACATTTGATCAAAATTGAAGCATACGCGAAGGCAGGGGTGTGGAAATATCTGATCTGAGCACTTGTCCCCGGGCAAGTCAAAATGGAAATTTTACTTGTCCGAAAAAAAAGTCACTTGCCCAGACTTTTTTGTTGAATTGGCACTATATGCCATACATATATGTTGATTTATTGAGTTGATTTGTTAATCATTTAACTTATTTCCAATTAAATATTTGTTCATTTGCAAAAGCTAATTTTATTGTCCAAAGAAAAGTTTCCTTGTATCACAACCACGGAAAATCGATTAACCATGTTTGTTGAAATTCACGTTTTCGTTTCTTTTCGTATTGTTTATCCTTCTCCGCCTGGGACTTTCATTTTAGCTGTTTGTCATTATTTGGAGAGTAGCAACGGATTCTTTTCTTGGTTTATGACAAACTTGTCATCTTTCGAAAAGTCAATAATTCAATTTCCGGTATACAGAAGATAAAACCTAGGCATTGATCCCGAGTCAATGAGAAATGCTAATGCAAAAACTCAAAAATTAGAAGTTGCGTACCTAATTTGTCTGTCTAAACAATCTATCTATTTTAAGTCATACACTTTAACCAACATAGTTACAGACTGTCGTATTTGATGATCTTTTGACAATTATCAAAAGAAATTTNCCCCCCCCCCCCAGAGAACATGGCCAATTTTCACTTGTCCACGGACAACCACTACACAAAAATTTACACATTGAACATATATGTGAGGGTATCATAAGTGAGCATTAGCTCACAGTTCATTTTGTTTATATTACAGTCAAACCTGTATTAAGAGGTTACTTTTGGGACAAAAAAAAGTGGCCTTATAAGACAGGTGATCTCTTAAAAGAGGTTCAATTCAAATGTTACATGACAGGACAAGAAAAAGGTGACCTTTTATTACAGGTGACCTTATGGGCAGGTTTGACTGTATTTGTATCTATATGGTGTCCAGTATGAATTCTATAACACATGTGTTGTTTAACACTAATACCATGGGTGCCACTTATTTAGCTGGAACTGCCTACCCTTCCGGAGCACCTGAGTTTGCCCACCTTATTTTGTTGAGTTCAGGTTGCTCAATGTTTAGATTTTTGTGTAGTATTATATTTTATGGATCATTTTTTGTCGTTTTTCTCTTGACCATAGTAGTATCTGTCCTTCTTTGATTTACGGCTTCTGATTACCGGGTGGCTCAATGAGTAGGTCGTTGGATCTAACAGCTCATACAAGCCTATCACCAATACGGCGTGGGTTCGCACCCAGCTTTGTAAATTACAAAATTAAGGTGCACTCCATTTGCAGCCGCAAGTGATAAAGTGTACCAGTTGCTGCCTAGGGTCGGTGGTTCTCTCCGGGTACTTCAGTTTCCTCCACCACTAAAACTGAGCGCCATGATATACATGTAACTGAAATACTGTTGAAAGTGGCGTTAAAGCACCAAAAATCAAATCAAATCAAATCTGATTACCTCTTTGGTATCTCCAATCTTTTTAGTACCTGGCATACAATTTACAAGTAATTCATTTATTAATCTTACATTCAATCACAAAATGCATATTAATTTCTTTGATCACAGAAAACATAATTTCATAAATCAGAATTTATTTCATTTTTTTCAGTTTTATTTCAAATTTAACTACAAGACAGAAAGTAAATCATATTTTTACGATTTTTAGATAATTATCAGTACAACTGAAGTAGAAAATCGCATGAATTGCAGATAATTATATTATGTTTTATAAAATGGAGAGGAAAATTACAGGTGTATTTTCCCGTAAGTCGTGATTCCGGTTTAGAGTCTATTTCCTCATGATAAGTGAGATGTCATTAACGAAAAAAAGGCATTCTTCATCGATCTGTAATAGGAATAATCAATTTCTTGCAAAACATGTTTGTAGATCTCCCTCTTTCCTCACTCCTTCTTTGATAATTACATTGTCAGTATTTCAGGGGAAGATTTGAATTAAGAAATTGATATCTAAGACAGTAGAAGAATAATTGCTGCATTTATAATGTACACAATCTTAAAGTTATATTTAAAATAGATGTGTAATTTAAAAGTACTTAAAATAAGGAAACTGTATTTTTATTTTTGCACCAGATGAGGTGCCATAAAGGATGGAGCAGGGCTGATCAGAGGGCTTGTAATTAAAACTGACAATCAAATACCAATCAAATTACATTAATTTACCAAGGTTGAAGGTCAATTGACCACAGATGTTATTTTACCAGTCAAGTGGACCTTTATATTTCCTAAAGACTTAATAGGAGATATTATATCAAATGGTCCTCATAAACACAGGCACTTGGGTCCAGGATATTTTCTTCTTTTTCAATTTTATCAATAAAATGTGCATCTACAACGTATATGAACCCGTTTGACATGCTTCGTTGTGAAATAAACGCCTTTATGAACTATACCCCATTTTCCTAGTAGATATTAGGAAAATGGGGTATAGTTCATAAAGGCGTTTATTTCACAACGAAGCATGTCAAACGGGTTCATATATGTTGTAGATGCACATTTTATTGATAAAATTGAAGAAGAAGAAAATATCCTGGACCCAAGTGCCTGTGCTCATAAACCATGGAACAAAATGGTAGATAATTTTCACAACATGAAGATTTTTTTTTTAATTTGTGGTTATTGCCGAAGCTTTATTGTGTCATCTATCTTTTATGGCCAATTATACTAAAATGTTGTTTTTAAAGAAAATCTTGAGTTCTTACTTAGATATCAGAACATATATCAAATATAGTGAATCATGTCTAAAGGAAATTACATTGACACTCGATGGTAAGGGACCTACCATTTAACTTTTAGGGGAGGGGACTGTGTTTTTCCACCAAGCTGCAAAATATTTTTTCACACGAAACAAAAATTAAGACTATTTCTCTTTTTCATTTCTTTTTTTTTAAACATAGTTAAGCAAGTCAAAAGATGACTAGGTAATGATACATTAAGATTTTTTTTCTAAAAAGTCACATGATTGAATGAACTACAGTCAAACCTGCCCATGCAGTCACCTGTATTAAAAGATCACCTTTTTCTTGTCATGATAGAACATTTTATCTGAATTGAACCTCTTTTAAGAGGTCACCTGTCTTATAAGGCCACTTTTTCTTCATCCCAAAGGTGACCTCTTAATACAGGTTTTACTGTATTTGAAAGCAAATTTGTGATCCTCTAGATTTAACCATTTTCATTATTTTTGTAATAAAGTAGTCTGTAGTCACATCTGCCTCAAAGGGTACCTGTATGTTTTTACATATAATAACAAATCACTGTTTATAAATGGAAGTTTCATTTTCTCAATTTATATATATAATAGTACATATAATTTGAACCTATATATAGAGAATATCTGTTCATAAAGGACTATTTTTAGATTCCGTTCTGTGCCCTTTATATATATATATATCTGACTGTAGATACTAAGTAATGGTTCGATTGAATACTGATTTAGTTACACAGAAGTCAGATTTAACAACGAAACATGTTCTAGTTTACGTAAGGACATCACAAAGCAACCATCTAGACCTATATAGTCGCATTGATGGTGAAATGGTTAGTGCGCTAGCCTAGCGAGCATTAGATCGTGGTTTCGAGCCCTGATCAGGTCAAATCTAAGACTATAGAATTCCTATTTGCTGCTTCTCTGCTAAGTATCCAGCATTAAAAGCAAAGACTGATTGGCTGGTAAGCATGATAATATGTCTGACTAAAGGGACATTTCTACCCACCGACTGTT
This sequence comes from Gigantidas platifrons, assembly GCA_002080005.1. NCBI lineage: Eukaryota > Metazoa > Mollusca > Bivalvia > Mytilida > Modiolidae > Gigantidas > Gigantidas platifrons. The sequence continues at coordinate 167,264 of MJUT01012383.1, read as the reverse complement.
GTTTCAGTGAGCTAGCACTATAAAAATGTTACTATCAGTAAGTGTGTTGGTCTAGTACAAAGCATAGTAATCATCTAATAAAAGTATGATTAACCTTATTTAGCCATGGTATGGCTGAAAACTTGCTCAAATGGCATTAATCAACAATCACTTACTTCCCTCTAGACTGATATGATGCAGCCACAAAGATTTTGGTTTTTTTTGTGTGGTTTTTTTCCATGGCTATAATTGAATTAATTCATATTTTTATATTTTTGATATAATTGATAAAATAATTATTAATTACAGCAAGAAAGAAGAAAAAGATGGTTGTTCCTTCTTGTGGCAGGGTTTCTATGGCAACGTTGATGTGGTGACATTTTCTATATTCAAAGACAAGCAAGTCCAACAGGTGGCGTTAGGTGACGATCATTGTCTCTTTCTGACAAAAGATGGAGGGGTTTATGCATGTGGACAGAACAACTATGGACAACTTGGGATTGGAAGCTTGGAGACCAAAGATGCCTATGATCCTGTTTTAATAAACAGTTTAACAGGTAATTAAGTTGGAAATTGTGATAGTTTATCTCCCTTTGAAGTATTCAGATTGGAAATATTGATTATCTCCCTTTGGAGTCTTCAGATTGGAAATATTGATTATCTCCCTTTGGAGTCTTCAGATTGGAAATATTGATTATCTCCCTTTGTAGTCTTCAGATTGGAAATATTGATCATCTCCCTTTGGAGTCTACAGAGTGGAAATATTAATTATCTCTCCTTTCGTAGTCTACAGATACCTATGAAATTTTAAATTGATGCTTTCCAAATCCCAACTTATCCTTTCTTAATTTCTGAAAATTATCATGGTCTCTGTTCTTAAATACATGTAATAATTTTTTCAGAAATAATTTAGTCCAACCACTGGGACTTGTTACAAATTTTTTAATCCCTCGACTGACAACTCTCGTGGTTTTTAGAGTTGTCAGTTGAGGGGTAAAATTTTTTGTTTTATCTCTCGACTGACAACTCTAAAATCCACGAGAGTTGTCAGTCGAGGGATAAACAAAATTGTAACATACCCCTGTGGTCCAACTGCTGTGATAGAAAATGTTTTATTTGTACACATTGATTCCTCAGGAATAGTAATTAAATGGTCAAATATTCAGAAGTAAAGAATAAAGAGTTTGAAGATACCAAAGGGGTAATCAGAATCTGTAAATCGAAGGACAAACAACACAATGGTCGACGAAAACAGGACAAAGGGACAAACAATGATCTACAAAACACTACACAGAAAACTAAAGAACCCCACTAAAAACCTGGGTGAACTCAGGTGCTCCGGAAAGGTAATTAGTTCCTACTCCACTAGTGGCAACCAGTTACAGTTACTAGTTACAAACCGGGTAATAAGTCATGAATGAGGAAATTACCGGTTAATGCTTACGACAAGTGGAAAATATCCATCGCAATTTATGACAAATGTATTCTGTAATTAGGAGTTTAAAATGTGTTGCCAGGGAGGACATAAAAAAATTTGTTCCAAGGAGGGTAAGATAATGTGCTTCAATGGAAAGATTTAGACCTGTAGTGTTCAGCAAAATAAATATAAAATTTGTCCATTAATGTGGATAGATATTGTGCCTATTGGAATACCAACACAATGAGTTCGTGTATCTTCTCCAGCATGTCCAGTTTTATTATGTTAATCATGTGTTCTCATTCCTACCTACCAATCAAATATAGGTATTGTGTAGCATCAGACACAGAATTCTTCTTAACTTTCTAAGTAAAAATGATTCAAGTTAGAAATTAATTGTGGAACCATAACTCTTAATAGTCTATTTTTTCTCCTTTTTTTTTTACCTTGAAAAAAAAGGAAGGGAACAAAAACCGTTAACTACAACTTTCCAGCTGGTTCCAAATAAGACCATTTTGATGGGG
>MJUT01012383.1:148221-165287 GCA_002080005.1 Gigantidas platifrons | reverse complement strand
TTGCTGTATTTCAGAAAAAGATATCGCACATATTTCTTGTGGCACAAATCATTGTGCTGCTGTGACCAAATATGGTGATGTCTTCTGCTGGGGAGAATCAAAAGAAGGACAGTGTGGGGTACCAGCAGGTAGTACTGATAATGAAACATGTGATAGTGTTGTTTCAACTCCTCAACTTGTTGAATTGGTGAAAACATGTGATGAAGTCTGTGAGCATGGCAACACTGGACCATTTGAAAAAATTTTAATTAAGAAAGTAGCCTGTGGCAAAAACCACACTGTGGCACTTTCAACCGAAAATGAATTATGGGTGTGGGGAAGTGGCATAGCCTTAGGCATAGCACCTCCTACAAAAACCTTAAAACCGATGCAAGTTGAAACATTGATTGGTAGAAATGTTCTGGACATTATTTGCGGTGAAATGTATACTGTTGCTATTGTTGAACGAAGTGTTTTGGATGACACACCACGGAAATGTCCATCTGATCTGATAAAAACAACGCATAAGCATTTTCCATCGACGTGTGCCAAATGTAACGAAGAAATCTACAGTTACATGGAGACGTCAGACACGTGCATAATAACAGAAGATCATGTCTGTGCAGAAAATAAAACTTCTGTTTCATCTGACCTATCGCAAGGCATTGTACATTTAGAGGAAGTTGTTCCGAGTGAAAATAGTTTACAAACAAAGTCTTCCGAAAACTCTGATAATAGCATTCCAGAAGATAGTTCTTCCAAGAAAGATGACAGTAGTGCTGAGAAGGAAGTTAACTGTAGTAGTTCTGAAAAGGGAAGTAACTCTAGTTCTGTAAAGGGAGTTAACTCTAGTAGTTCTGAAAAGGGAGATGACTCTAGTAATTCTGAAAGGGGAGTTAACTCTAGTAGGTCAGAAGAACCAGCAGTTAATATGTCACAATCTGTTGATGATATTTGGAAGAAATGTCCTCCAGAAAGATCACCTTCGTCAAAAAGTGATAGCAGTGTAATTAAATCAATAAGTTTCATAGATGAAAAAAATGCAAGAGATTTTTTAGCAAAACAATTAGATGACGAAGACTTTATTAATAAAACAGATTCTAATGTGAGGACGTCAGGTGGTTCCATTGTTAAAAACACAGCGACAGATATTTGGTCAAGTGTACAGTCAGGATCAAGTACCCTTGTCCAGTCGGCGTATGCACTGCCGCAGCAAATGACTGGCATGATTGGTAGTTTTAAAGCTTCTCTAATGGAACGAATGACGTATGCAGCCGACGATAAAGAAGACTCCAATTCTAGTATGGATTCAAACATTCATCTAGTAGGATTTGATACGTCTGATGAAGACGTATTTCATGCAACGCAAGTCGTAGAACATCAATTATCACAAGAAGATAAAAGTAATGTATCATCTACGGACAATTCTGCTGTAAAATGCAAGACTGATTCAGATTGTAATGTTGCTGAATCAAGTTTTATTGAAGGAATCCAATCTGAAATGGCCCTTCTAGACCAAAGCAAGACTGATGAAAAAGGGGACACAACTCTTGAAGGAGGAAGTCAGCAAGGGGAGACAATTACTAGATACTCTATGAGAACAATATTGGCAAAGCAAGATGAAATGGACAGAAAAGTGTCGACCAGATCATCTAGTAAGGAATTATTTATTTTAGGTAGAAATTGAATGTAGAAACACGAATCTAGATACCTTTTTGATGTTTTTTTTTAAAGGATTTAAATGAAAAGCCAAAAATTACCACCCCATCAGAACAGTTTCAAAAGCAAAAAAAAATTGTAGAAAGAGGAAAAATTTATACCTCTTACACACATATACATGACCACTCACTTTGCTGGCTTAGTTATAGGCGCTTGGTACATAGAAGAAATGTGTTTTTATTCATAAACAATTCAATGTTTCTTTGGCTTATNAATCTAGATACCTTTTTGATGTTTTTTTTTAAAGGATTTAAATGAAAAGCCAAAAATTACCACCCCATCAGAACAGTTTCAAAAGCAAAAAAAAATTGTAGAAAGAGGAAAAATTTATACCTCTTACACACATATACATGACCACTCACTTTGCTGGCTTAGTTATAGGCGCTTGGTACATAGAAGAAATGTGTTTTTATTCATAAACAATTCAATGTTTCTTTGGCTTATAGAGACATTCCTTTTTGTGTCACGATTTAGGAACTTATAATTTTATTGCAAATCAGTTGGTTTTTGTCTTCTTTATACAAATATATAAATGTATATTGTTTCTCAACAAAAAAATTTGAAAACTAGTTTGATAAAAAAGAAAATATTCTATTTAAAAAAAAAAAACTCAAGTATATTCTTTTATCTGCACTTCCTGGTATTTGATCATAGAAGAAGTTGAAGCCAGCAGGTACCCATGGCATTTTACCCCTATTTGAATGTAAAATTTGAATTACTACAAAAAATGTATGTAAAAACAAATTCCACTAGCTCACATTTCAACATTTTTTTACAATCATTTGATGTGTATGTAATTAATATTTTATAACATTTGAATAAATTAATTTAATTGTTGAATTTTGGATATCTACGATTTTCAAAATTATTTTTATGATTTGCTGTACATGTATGGAATTTTTATGAATTTCTGGGGGGGAGGTGGGTTATAGTAAAGCTATATTTCATGTAGCGGTGATTTTGTAAAAAAAAATCACCCTTGTTTCTGAATCTGAAATCAGTTAATAAGATTAATTGTCACAGAATACCTAAACAGGATGAGAGAAGACAGAGAAAATTAATGAAATAAATACTTGGATATCTAGCAGAGGTCAATCAATTGCTTTACTATCACAAATTTATACTTTTCTTGTGGTGCTACTTTAATGTTTTATGAGGTCAGTTGATAGTTTTACTGTCACAAATGCATGCTTTGCTTGTTATATTATTCTACATTTTTATAACATCAATCACTGGTTTTATTTTCTCAAATTCATACTTTTCTTGTACTAATTAAATGTTTTATGACATCAATTGCTGGTTTAACTGTCACAAATTTGCACCTTTCTTGGTCTATTCTAAGTTTTTAAGATGTCAATCACTGGTTTTACTGTCACAGATTTATACTTTTCTTGTACTAATTGTATTGCATTTCACCTTCACCTTTTTGAAGCAACTGAAGATGAGATGAAGCGACCTTCTGTTACCATAAATACAGAGCTGTGGTCATGGGGTAAAAACAACAGAGGTCAGCTAGGACTTGGTGACATGATAGACAGGTAAGATGATTTGTTCCAAATCATGTTAAGTTGATGAGACCACTTAAACATTTTTGTTTAAAATGCAGCATAAGTCATCTTGATATTTATGGATTCATTTCCTTAAGAAAGTAGATGTCTTGAAAGACTCCATTTTACTGGTTGAAGATTTGAAGGGGTGATCTCTAATAATAATTTTTGCTGCACTCTTTAAAATATAATTGATATCAGTAATTATATGGTTAGTTTTCTCATTTGAATAACAGTGATTTATTTTCTTGTTTAACTTGAATATCAGTCAATCATTTTCTTGCATGAATTGTATAACAGTGAGTCATTTTGAAAAACTTGCATAGCCATGAGCCATTTTCTTGCATAACTTTTATAGCATTGTGACATTTTCTTGCCTACCTTGAATAAACCAGTTGTTTTCTTGTACCAGCGAATATTCTTAAAATTTTATTTTCGTTTTAGGCCTCGGCCAACAATAGTCAAAGCTATGTCGAACAAACGTGTTACAAAAGTGTGTTGTGGGACCTGTCATACCATGGCCTTGACAGCTAACTCTCAGGTAACAAGTTAGCGATAAATCTGTATTTAGTTTTCATCTTATTCATAAATTAATTAAAACAGATTTTCTAATAGTCGAAAATTGTTTTGACACAATGATCGATAGCTACCGAGTAGACGATTAGCGTGAAAAACTGGAAAAATTTAGGATTAATTCTGTGTGTATCTTTTATCTTCAACTGTAGGTTACAATTTAGGCAAAACCTGTAGGTATCCTTCATTTTAAATCTAATTCCTTCAGAAATATTGAACACAGCCAAACTATTATTTGTCATTAAGCTTTCTTTGATTTTTTGTGCATCGTTTACAGAATTTTTCTTCTGCTACCTTAACAGTTATTGCCATATATTTGTATAAAAAAGTCAACAATGAACCAAATTTAGCTCTGTTGTATGATAATACATATTTTGTAATGAATTACTGAAAGAAAACCATATTGAAGAGACAGATAACAGCAACGAAATTCAAGAACTACCAATCTACTAACATTGTCGAAAAATCAGTGTGAGGAACAATTCAAAGAGTTTTGATATATCACCTAACAAAACCCAGCAATACTCTTTAACATTTTTTTCATTAAAAAAAACTGCTGATTGATTTGAATCATCTAGAAGACACAGTGGTGCACACAACTTTTTCCATAAAAACACTTGATTGATTGAAATCATCTTGAACACACATTAGTGGGCGCACAAAGTATCGAGAGCTTCAAATCTGCTTTTGTACAGCGTCAATAAATCGACAGCTCTCTCCCTCTCTCGTTGTATTAAAACCAGTATTGTTATGGACAACATACTCATGCAGATTATACAGATTGTTCTGCTTCAAATCTGTTATCCCTGTAACAGAGCGTCAGTGAGGCTGTAACACTCTTTGTCATTGTATCAAAGCAATTATTGGTAGACAACATACTCATACAGATTTTTCTGCTTCAAACCTTCTCTCACAGAGAGTCACTACATTGACAAAGCTCTCTCCCTGGATTAAAGCCACTATTGGTATCTACAGCATTTTCATACAAACACAGATTTTATTTGAGTTTTACAAATGTGACACATACATTTCTTTTTGATATTTTGTAGGTTTACAGTTGGGGTAACAATGTATCAGGACAGCTTGGAAGAAAAGAAGAATCAGCTCTACCTAATATTATAAAGGTACGTTAAATATATGGTCAGTATTAGTCTGTAGGTAGGTTAACAAGCAATATTTTTATTAGTTCACCTGGACCTTTGGTCCAGGTGAACTATTGCCATAACTTGGCATCCGTCGTCTGTTGTCTGTCGTCTGTCGTCTGTAAACTTTTCACATTTCAAGATTCGTCTCCAAAACCTCTTGGCCAATTGGAACCAAACTTGGTAGGAATGTTTCTTGGATGGTCCTCTACAAAGTTTCTGTTTTTCGTTGCAGTCAGATATTCAACATGGCTGCCAGGGCCAGTAATATGCTCTGATTGGCTGAAATTTCAAAGATATTCTTCTCTGAAACTAATCAACTGACTGAACCCAAACTGTAAATGAATGATCATTGGGTGTCCTTTACCAAGTTTTTGTTTTCTATGGCAATCGGAAATCCAAGATGGCCGCCACCGCAGGACATAGATTAACATTGGACCCTATGGGAAAATGTTCAAATGCCTTCTCAGAAACTACAAATATGATTAAAGCCAAACTGTACATGAATGTTCATTGGATGGTCCTCTACAAACTTTAGGCTTTTTGTTTCGATCTGATATTCAAAATGGCGACTACGGCAGGACTTAATTTAACATTGGACCCTATGGGAAAAATGTTCAAAACGCTTCTTCTCTTAAACCACTTGGACAATTGAAACCAAACTGCCCAGGAATGATCATTGGAAGGCCCTCTACAAAGTTTATGTTTTTTATGCCGATCGGAAATCCAAGATGGTCGCTACCGCAGGACATAGATTAACATTGGACCCTATGGGAAAATATTCAAATGCCTTCTTCTCAGAAACTACAAATATGATTAAAGCCAAACTGTACATGAATGTTCATTGGATGGTCCGCTACATACTTTAGGTTTTTTGTTCCGATATAAAATTCAAAATGGTGGCTACGGCAGGACTTAGTTTAACATTGGACCCTATGGGGAAAATGTTTCAAAATGCTTCCCTTAAACCACTTGGACAATTGAAACCAAACTGTCCAGGAATAATCATTTGAAGGTCCTCTAAAAAGTTTGGGTTTTTTATGCCGATCCGAAATCCAAGATGGCCACCACTGCAGGACATAGTTTTTACATAGAACCAATTGGTTCTTTTTATAACCAGGTGAACGATACAGGCTCTTGAGAGCCTCTGGTTTAAATCTTGCTGTATAGAAATAATGATGTCAAGCAAAAATTTGTGTCTTTGTTAAATCAGGGGAAAAATGGCATCGATGGGGTAATGGCAAGCGTAGGTTTGAGCCCTGGTTGGTCCAAACCAAAGATTATAGATTGATTGATTGGTATTTAATGCCAACTTTAGCAATATATCCTGGTGTCAAAGATAATAGAATTTTTTATCGAAACTGCTCAGCTTAAAATATATGGGAGCGGGTCATGCTGTCGTTACAACATTGCTTTATTTTATTTTATTTTACAGATGGTACCAGGGTGTTATATATGGGACATAGCAGCAGGCGATTGTTTCTCCATCTTTTTGATTGACAGGACAGGGTTCCAACCAGAAGTCTTCTTTGTTGGGAAACATCCTACGTAGGTATTTTGTTAACTTGTATTTCCTATAGGTTGAATTTACACTGCACTATATACTTGTTCTTGTATACACCAATTAAAAGACATTAACATTTTTAATTCCTTCAAAATGTGTTCAATGTCATGTGAGCAGCATCATATACAACAGAGATGAACATTTTCCTCTGATCAGCTGATTTCCTCTTTTTTTTTAACAAAATATTTGGAAATAAAGTGTTTCAAACTTGGTCCAAACAGCTAGAAAATTGGGGTATTATTACACTATATAGGGGGTTTCCTCTTTTTTCTTTTCTTTTTAGTTCACCTGGACCGAAGGTCCATTTGAACTATTGCCATCACTTGGCGTCCGTCGTCTGTCGTCTGTAAACTTTTCACATTTCAAGCTTCTTCTCCGAAACCACTGGGCCAATTGGAACCAAACTTAGCAGGAATGTTCCTTGGATGGTCCTCTACAAACTTTCTGTTTTTTGTTCCAGTCGGATATTCAACATGGCTGCCAGGGCCAATAATATGCTCTGATTGGCTGAAATTTCAAAGATCTTCTTCTCTGAAACGTCACCTGACTGAACCCAAACTGTAAATGAATGATCATTGGAATGTCCTTTACCAAGGTTTTGTTTTTTGTGCCGATCGGAAATCCAAGATGGCCACCACCACAGGACATAGATTAACATTGGACCCTATGGGAAAATGTTCAAATGCCTTCTTCTCAGAAACTACAAACATCATTAAAGCCAAACTGTACTTGAATGTTCATTGGATGGTCCTCTACAAACTTAAGGTTTTTTGTTCCGATATGAAATTCAAAATGGCGGCTACGGCAGGACTTAGTTTAACATTGGACCATATGGAAAAAATTTTCAAAACGCTTCTTCTCTTAAACCACTTGGACAATTGAAACCAAACTGCCGAGGAATGATCATTGGAAGGTCCTCTACAAAGTTTATGTATTTTATGCTGATCGGAAATCCAATATGGCTGCCACCGCAGGACATAGATTAACATTGGACCCTATGGAAAAATATTCAAATTCCTTCTTCTCATAAACTACAAATATGATTAAAGCCAAACTGTACATGAATGTTCATTGGATGGTCCTCTACAAACTTTAGGTTTTTTGTTCCGATATGAAATTCAAAATGGCGGCTACGGCAGGACTTTGTTTACCATTGGATCCTATGGGAAAAATGTTTCAAAGCGCTTCTTCTCTGAAACCACTTGGACAATTGTAACCAAACTGCCCAGGAATGATCATTGGAAGATCCTCTACAAAGTTTATGTATTTTATGCCGATCGGAAATCCAATATGGCCGCCACCGCAGGACATAGATTAGCATTGGACCCTATGGGAAAATGTTCAAATGCCTTCTTTTCAGAAACTACAAATATGATTAAAGCCAAACTGTACATGAATATTCATTGAATGGTCCTCTACAAACTTTAGGTTTTTTGTTCTGCTATGAAATTCAAAATGGCGGCTACGGCAGGACTTAGTTTAAGTTTGGACCCTATGGGAAAAAATGTTTCAAAACGCTTTTTCTCTTAAACCACATGGACAATTGAAACCAAACTGCCCAGGAAGGATCATTTGAAGGTCCTCTAAAAAGTTTGGGTTTTTTATACCGATCCGAAATTCAAGATGGCTCCCACCACAGGTCATAGTATTAACACAGGACCATATGGGGAAAATACAGAAATATGTTCTTCTCTGAAGCTATTGCACTGATTGAACTGGTACCTAAACTGTGCATCAATCATTGGAAGGTCCTTTACAAACTTTGTGTTTTTTATGTTGATCGAAATTCCAAGATGACTACCACTGCAGGACATAGTTTTTACATAGGACCAATTGGTTCTTTTTATAACCAGGTGAACGATACAGGCTCTTGAGAGCCTCTGGTTTTATCAGAGAACACTTTCCTCCCTGATACAAATAAAAACAAACAGCCTTATTATTTTTCAAATATTTTAAATTAATCTGATTGGATGATAACTGCCATGTGATTAAAAAACAAATTGAATGGTTTTTTTACCAAATTTGGCGATCCCAACAACCCCTATTTTCCCCCACAAGGGAGATAACTCCGTATTGTCTGGTAAGAACAAAAACAATATGGTGATCGAGGGTAGCAACCCTATTGTTACCCTCCCAACAAACCCTATTTTCCTTCACAAGGGAGATAATTTGAAATAGTTAAGCAAGGGTTTAACAGTTTATTTAGGTGTTGTTTTTGTTCCAGAAAAATAGGGTTATTTCCCTTGGCATCACATGTATTAAAAAAAAGAAATGAGATTAGTCGATTGTTTACCATGGCATCACATATAAAGTATTGAATACATGAAGTATATCTTTTTCTTGTTTTGAAAAAAATAATAAAACAATTATGGCCCTTATTAGAGGTAGACATTCAAATTCGCCAACCCTTGACAGGTTGTTTTCACTCGGGCAAGCCCTCGGGAAAGCAACCTCTCTCAGGTTGACAAATCTGAATGTCTACCTCTAATAAGGGCCATAATTGTATATTGTTTGTAGTGATAAATGGGACACAGTTGTAATGAAATTCTTACAAACAGGCTCTACGTGAAATTTGACACTCACAAATTTTTCTGATTTCATGAGAAAAAAGATTTGTATATCAAAAATTTGTATACAGTGATTATTTTATACAGAATATATTTTCATAGTCAATGAAATTGTTTGAACAAGTAACAACAAATTGAAAAAATGTTGCAATAAACAAACTTTATAAGAATAAAGTTTTGAAATCTTCCATAAGCATCACATTCTGATTTTATTGTAGGAAATAATTTATTTTGTACATGTATATACATTGAAACCTGTCTAAACCGAACCTCATCGGGACCAACTTTTGTGCTCGGAATAGACAGGTGTTCGGTTTATAGAAGTTAAATTAACAAATATTTGCTACATTATAGCTTTATTTAAAGTTTGGTTTATACAGGATTTCGGTTTATTCAGGGTTCGGTTTAGACAGGTTTCACTGTATTAACCTCGTATGGTGAAATAAGTTTTGCTATTGTGGACCACATTATTATCCCCCCCGCGAAAGCGGTGAGGGATATAGTAATAGCGGCCGTCTGTCCGTCCGTCCGTCAGTCACACTTTCTTGTTTACGCGATAACTTGAGTAAACATGGATAGATTTGAATAATTTTTTGCATGTGGCTTGTAATTATCATTATCTTGAATGGGTCTAACATGGAAATATTTGAAGCAAGGGTTTTGGGGGGAAATCTTAGTTTTTGGTTGAAAAATCACAAATTTTGAGAATTGTGTCTTGTTTACGCGATAACTTTAGTAAACATAGATAGATTTGAATAATTTTTTGCATGTGGCTTGTAATTATCATTATCTTGGATGGGTTTTAACATGGAAATATTTGAAGCAAGGGTTTTGGGGGAAAATCTTAGTTTTTGGTTGAAAAATCACCGATTTTGAGAATTGTGTCTTGTTTACGCGATAACTTTAGTAAACATGGATAGATTTGAATATTTTTTTGCATGTGGCTTGTAAGTATGTTATACATTAAGACTGCAAGGCTGCTTTCTATAAATATATAAAACTAAATATTATACGTCGCCAGTGTGGGAAACCATTTTTTTCAAACACTCGCCAAAATGGCGAGTGGATTGAAACAAGTACTCGCCAAAATGAAATAGAGCTCGCCATGTTTGGAGAGTGACATTTTTTTTAAACTCGCCACCAAATACCAAATAAACAATACAGTAAAGTTCAACAATTTATTTTGCAGATTTTGACAAGTCATTAACTTGGTCAAAAAGGATCAACACTCTCTTAAGAGCTGCACTGATCTCTTATTCCTCAATTTCGTTGTCTTCGTCTTCATCAAGTACGGAAGCACAGACTTTTAAGTTTTGATACGCGGTATAAAACATGTATGTCAAATCTGGTTCCGACACATATTTAACTTTTTGTTTTCGCGTAGGTTTTCGCTACGAATTCGTTTGAAATATTTCAAAACCAAATTATTGTATTTGCATTAATTTTAAAAGTCATCACATCTATTTTTTATGAAACAATATTTCATTTAATCGTGAAATCGACCTTGGCAAAATTATGCGGGTCGGGATTGTATACTTAATTTTTCTGTAGAGAAAGTGTCATGATCTCCAACGTTGGAGGTAAAGATAGATACGATACATGATGGAATGTTTTCTTATCGAGCAATGATTAATAAAATGTTGGATAAATGACACAGTTAACATATATTTTAACTGTTTGGGAGCTATGGTATTTTAAAGCTGAATACCAGTTATCGTGGCGAGCGTTTTCAANTTTGCATGTGGCTTGTAAGTATGTTATACATTAAGACTGCAAGGCTGCTTTCTATAAATATATAAAACTAAATATTATTCGTCGTGCATTTTATGCACTAGGCAGTTCTTTTACTAGATTTATTCTGTGGCATTTGTTAATTCATTACATCAAGAAGTAAGCACCATTTCTATTAGAATGATGAGACGTGTTAGGGTTATGATGTTTAACACCACTTTCAACAATATTTCAGTTATATCGTGGCGATCACGTTTATTTGTGGAGGAAACAGGGAAATACTAGCAACCTGTCGCAAGTCACTGACAAATTTTATCACATAATTTTGTATCGAGTACACCTCACCATGATTGCACAGGTAGCTGTAAATCCAACTACCATACGATCACGACCACTACTGCCCCTATTTTGTGAGACAAAAGAATTATTAATTCTTTTTTTATGAATTGTTTCAAATATGTTAAAATGTGACAAGAATGACGGAGATCGTCAAATTGACTATGTCTCCCTGAAATAAAGAACTGTTTTGTCCACTAATTTTAGTTGGGTTTTTTTTTTTTTTTTATTTCTTTCTGTTTTCTTTTGTAACAGGAAAGATTTATATGTACCTGTCCATACAACAAATAGATTGACTTCATTAAATTTTCTAAAACAGGTAAATTTATAAATAAAGGAGTTGTTATATATAGTAAAACTAATCCAGTAGCCAATCAAATTTTAATATTTTCTTTTACCACGATTTTGTGATACACTAGCATCTTACAACATCCTGTGTGGGGTCATGTCATTTAACCTTTCATTCAGCTTTGACTGTCCAATTATATGCAAGACAGGTAAATATATTGACCAATCGAACAACAGCTCATGGCTCTTGGCATGTACTCTGTTTTGATACATAAAAGATTTAGGAGGCTCATTGCTGATTGGTCAATTGAAAATGTAACCCATGATGCAATTCTATACAAGATATTGTTAGATATTAGTGTATTGCCAAAAAAGAAAAACACATGTAACAAATATCTAATTTTAATTAGATTGTTCATATTTGATTGTTTGATTACATTGATTTCTGCTGTTTCCCAGAGCCAAACAGGGATTTTTAATGTGGTTCTGAATGGGAAGGGGTGAAGGGTATATATCTCTAATCACAATTCTTCCTTGAAATCCCACATGATAAATATTTTTTGTCCCCCGCAAAGCGGAGCGGGGGATATGGAAATGCCGGGTGTCCGTCTGTCCGAGAAATGTTGTAAGCGCTCTAAGATTTTTATTTGTTGACCAATTGATTTCAAACTTACACACAAGCATTATATTAGGAATTTCTAAATTGTGAGAATGGCGGCCATTTTTAAGATGTCTGCCAAAACACATCAAAATTTCAAAGTGCTACAATTTCAACAAAAATTGATATTTAGAAGATTTTCGACCTGAGGAATATGATAGTGACAAATGCAATTTAAGAATGGTGGCCATTGCAGCCATTATGGTGGCCATTTTGGCAGCTATTTTCAATATGGTCGCCAAAACACATACAAAATTTCGAAGTGCTCCAATGCTCCAATTACAAAGAAAATTGATATTTAGGGTTTTTAGAGGAATGTGATCGTGACCAATGCGATTTCAAGATGGCGGTCATTTTGGCNGCCATTTGTAACACATCCAGAAAGCTTTATATTTTATTTTTAAACAAATGTAAATAAACATCGTGATGTAACGAGTCTAAAAATATACGTGGGAATTCTGTTTAATTATTTGTTGTTCCTGGTAAATTATAGTCCATGGCATGGTTAATATAGATAAAAGAAGGTTCCTTTTTTATTATAACAGCTTCGAATAAAGTAAAATATTTGACTGCATTAAGATAATTGCAAATAAGTACGAGCACACCATATTTTTAATCCCGCAGAGATATCCCGCCTTTCATTGGTTGTCTAAAAATAGTTTATTTATTAATTATGGATACAATTTTATTATTAATTATCCCAAAATTTAATTATTCTTAAGAATCTAAAAATATGTTATTTGGAAACCTATTTCCCTTTTAAAAAGAGCACTGATGCCGCTTTCGTTTCATGGTAAAATCGGAAATTCAATCAAAGTGTGAGAGGTGCCGAAAGAACGTAAACAAATTGGACTCACAGACAGAGTGAAATAATGATTGCTAACATTTGAAATAAACTCTTTTTTTTTGGTAATTTTTACTAATGAGTATGACTTCATGATACTCCATATTTAATTTTTAAACGATCGTTCATATCAGACTGAGTTGTCATGTCTCTGTTTGCTTAAAAAAATCAACTACAACTTGCAAGATTTTAGCGGAAGAAAAACACAGATGTTTTAACGTCTTCTGCTTTATTCCCTTTCTCCATTATACTGAGTCATTCCTTCGTCTTTTCAAGCATTAAATAAATAGAATGTACCGTATTGAACATCTCTAAGTCTCTACTTTATTACCTGAAACGTTAACTGACTAGAATTAAATTAGAAAAGGGGGGTGGAGCTAAATTTTGTTTTGTGCTGACGAGATCGACAACATGGCTTCTGGTAATGACCAAACTATTCATGGAATATTTGCTGATAATGACAGTGTAAGTGAAGATGAATTTGAAGGTTTGACCCTGATGATATTTATATTGATTTGAATAATGAAAACTCTAGGACAGACTTATTTGACTCTGAAAAATGGGGTGTAGGCATCAGACAGGACCAGGAACCATTACTTTTTCCACAGATCCTTGAAAAAGAGTTCCATTACTAGAAACCACAACAGTTTCTGATTATTTTAACATATTTATGAAAATATGGGTATATTTGGGTAAAAAGTCACACTGGTGTCGCAGTCATGCTACAGCAACTCCAATGGCAGTCACTACAAAGCAGACGAGCATATGCTCAGACAGTGATGATGTACCGCATAATGTACAACCTTGTTGATATACCAGCGGAACACCACCTCAACCACACCTCTCTTCGAACCAGAGGCCATTCACTACGATTCCTGGTACCACACACAAGAACTACAGTGTACAGAACATCATTCTTCCCACAAACCATACGCCTCTGGAACCAACTACCTGGAAGTGTGGTGAAAGCAGACACCCTAGACAGCTTCAAGGCTCAGCTGTCTAGGGCAACTCTCATCTAAATTTTCAACTGTTTTTATCTTTTTAACCTGCACTGTTGTACATAGACGTCACCCCCACCCAAAAGTGCGAGAATACTTTATTATGCACTATACCCGAAAGAAGATGACGACTTTGAAGAGATTGCTACTGAGACAAATCGGTATGCTGAACAATATTTTGAAAATAATCAAAACCGTGGCACATTTTCAAGATTTAGAAAATGGCAAAACATTTGACGTGACTTGTGCATCAGAAATAAAACGCTACATTGTACTTATTATGGCTATGGGGATAATTTCACAATCTTACATCAATGAATACTCGAGCACAAACGTGGTAACCTCCACTCCATTTTTTCCAGCAACTATGTCAAGATATCGTTTTCTGTTAATTACACCATTTCTTCATCTGGCAAATAATGATGACTTCATTCCCCATGAAAACCCTGGACATAATTATATAACCCACTATTTAAACTCGGACCTATTTTCAAACTACGATATCTCGTTTCAAATCTGCCTACACCTCCCATCAAAACATTTCGTTAGACGAAGGAATGATTCCGTGGAAAGGGAACTTATCTTTTCGTGTTTACAGTCCTGATAAACATGTGAAATATGGTATAAAGGCATACATGTTGGTGTATATGGTTTCAGATTCTTCCAATGGCTCTGTTTCAAAATTTAAACTGTACAACACATTGGAAAGTCTTTAATGGGGCCACGTATGATCTAGCCATGGACATGATGGGAGGTAACTGGTTTCTTTAACAAAGGTTATAGTCTGTATTGTGATAATTAATATACATCACCACAACTCTTTTGGGATCTATTTCAATTGGGAACATATTCGACAAAATTGTCGGGGGATACCTCAAACATTAAAAGACAACCAACTCCGAAATCGTGGTGATATATTCGTTATGAAAAATGGTCCATTAGAATGTTACAAATATCTTGATAGCAAACCAGTTAATATGCTTTCAACAAAACATGGGTCTAGTCTATAAACCACTTCCAGAAGAAATCCAATTACAAATGAAATTATTCATAAACCAAATGTAGTTACAAATTATAATAAGTACATGAGTGGGGTTGGTAGATCTGACCAAATGATTTCTTACACAAACAATGTAGTCAAATCATTCAAGTGGTGGAAAAATGAATTTTAGGAAATAATACCCTTGGTTGGTTTGGTTTGTGGTGTTAGATGCCACTTTCAACAATATTCCAGTAATATCGTGGCGGTCAGTTTTATTGATGGAGGGTACCGGGAGAAAACCACCAACCTGTCGCAAGCTACAGACAAACTTTACCACATAATCATAATGTGGTATCGAGTACACCTCACCATGAACAGGGTTCAAACTCACAACAGTGGGTGGTGATAGGCATACTATACGTTCACGAGCACCCCTTCTAAAAATTTGGTTTATGGAGTTTAACACCACTTTCAACAATATTTCAGTTATATCATGGCAGTCAGCTTTATTGGTGGAGGAAACCAGAGTAACTGGAGGATACCAACGACCTGTCGCAAGTCACTGACAAACTTTATCACATAATGTTGTATCGAATGAATTTTGAATTTGAATTTTTGGTGTTTAATGCCACTTTCAGCAATATTTCAGCTATATCATGGCGACACAGGTAGTTGTAAATCCAACTACCATGCGATCATGGGCATGACGGCCCCCAAAAATTAGAAAAATGCAAATCAAACAAATTGATAATAAATGTTCTATAAATGAGACTATAACTAATATAACCACATAATTCCAATTAATGTAAATGGAAATTATAATGTTGTCAACAAATAAGGGTATTCCAGTAATAACAAAATTACTGAACACAAAGTCACTGGTCTGAAGGGAAAGGCATAAAACCATCGTCCATAAACAGACCAAATCAAAAATCCACAAGCAGGAAACTGTAATTGCCCTGACTTGGTACAGGCTTTTCCAATGGAAAAGGTGGGTTGAATTGGTTTTTTTCTTGCCAAACTTCCTGCTTCCACTATGTTTATAAGGTTTCAGTTGTAACAATGAAGAGTAGTATTATCAACATTACAAGTATGACATAGGTCAATGTCCTAATGACGCTAATTTAAACGGTTACCAAAGGAAAAATCTTGCCTAATAGTTTCTTAAATGTATCTAATAAAATACTTGCTCATTGTCTTATATATATTTTTTTTGAACATTTTTTTTGAACATTCCTGATATCTTTTTTTTATTCTTGCTTTAAAGGTAATAATAATAAAAAAAAAATGGGCTTGATTTGAAAAAAAATCATTTTTCACAAATATTTGGGGAGGAAAATATGTTGCCATGGCAACCATGATATGTGTAAAACATTTTATGAACATTCCTGATTTAAAAATAGTTCTTAAAAAATGGGATTTATTTGAAAAAATATCATATTTCACAAAAATCTAGGGGGGAAATATGTTGCCATGGCAACCATGATAAAATGTGTCTCCAAAGTTTTGAAATTTAAAGTATACTCGACTAACATAATTTCCTGTAAATATTGAAGTAATATCTACAAGAATTTTAACTACAGAGCAAAAACAAAAAAAATGCTAAATTTTGTGATATTTCTTCAAAACAATTCAGCATACAGGTAATATCTTGTCTATACAATTCAGCATGGTAGGGGTAAGATGTCGGCCAAAACACATCAAAATTTCAAAGCGCTACAATTTCAACAAAAATTGATATTTAGAAGATTTTCGACCTGAGGAATGTGATAGTGACAAATGCAATTTAAGAATGGCGGCCATTGCAGCCATTATGGTGGCCATTTTGGGAGCTATTTTCAATATGGTCGCCAAAACACATACACAATTTTGAAGTGCTCCAATGCTCCAATTATAAAGAAAATTGATATTTAGGGGTTTTTAGAGGAATGTGATCGTGACCAATGCGATTTCAAAATGGCGGTCATTTTGGCAGCCATTTTTAAGATGGCCACCAAAATGCGTAAAATTTCAAAGTGCTCCAATTTCAATGAAAATTGATATGTAGGGTTTTTCCCACATGAGGAATGTAATAGTGACAAAAGCGATTTGAAAATGGTGAGTTATTTACGTTTAATTTTGTAGAATCCAATTAA
>MJUT01012383.1:131696-147488 GCA_002080005.1 Gigantidas platifrons | reverse complement strand
AAGTATTTTAAGTATTTTTTCCTAGTTGGATTTCCTGATACGATATTATTACATTTTGGACCGCTAAGGTGATGTAGACAGTGGGTTCAAACCCCCTGTCGTGTTAAACCAAAGACTATAAAATTGGTATTTGCTGCTTCTCTACAAAACACCAAGCATTAAGGAGAGCAAAGACTAGTTGGCCCCACTTAGGATAATATGCCCAAGTGGAACGTCGTGTTTACCAAAGGACTGTTATTTCAGTTATCTAGCACTGAAAAAAATCCAACTAAACATTTTGGTATAGTGCAAAGCAGACATCATCATCATCACATCAAAAAGTTACTTGTTTTTGCTGAAAATTGCTCACTTGATGTTAAACAATTATCACTCAGTTGCTCAATCCCTGCTTTGAACTGCCCAAATTTCAATAGTCTGCAGTCCAGCATAATACTGAACACTGTAAATAAGGGGAATTAAGTTCGACATTACTGTATAATGTTTTAACATGTCCATTGATGAACGATGGTCTATAGTTTAAGGCCCTGATCTTGGTACTAAATAATTACTTTACCATGACCTAATTTCTATGACATATGTATTTTTAAGGCTGGTTGGATCAGATCCATCGTGGCAGGAGGATGTAACTCTTGTTGTACTTCCTGTTACAGTTTTTCTGGGTATTTTATGACCCTGTTTGAAGTCGCTGCAACGGAAAGAAAATTTTATTGCTATTTACATAAAGTGATGAAGCTGCTATTAGAACCATTACAGAAATCTTGTAAGTCTACTGTAGAATTGGATTCTTCATCAACCACATCAAGGTGTAATGGTTAGCATGCTCGCCTCGAGTGTGGTAGATCGTGGGTTCTAGACTTAAGCAGGTCAAACCAAAAACTATGAAATTGGTATTTGTTGCTTCTCCGCTAAGCATGCAGCATTAAGGTGAAAGGGCAAAGACTGGATGGCTCTGAATCAAGATAATGTGTCCGAGTGGGGCGACATGTCTACCAGCGGACTGCTGTTTCAGTGAACTACCACTATAAAGATCCAACTATGCGTGTCGGTCTAATACAACAAGGACCTTGTCATCATCTCATTGAAAATTAACTTGTTCTCACCATGATTAAGCTGAAAAACAATGTTGGCATTGAAAAACAACCACTCACTCACCCCCCCCCCCCTTGAACCCCCCTGAATTCCTCATTCATTAATGACAGTATTTGTAAGGTAATTTAAACTATGTTTAAAATGATTTTCGATTGCACCATATCTTTGTAAAAGAGCACAGATTAAGGGTTAATCAGTTATAAACTAAGAGTAAGTTGTGTTAATACAATGCCTCACTATGTGTAAAGTCGTGAGTTCTTGTTTTAATTGTCAATATGGCCAATAGTCATACAAACTAAGTAAAAATTCAAATTTGATAAAACTAAACAAAAGAACAAAATGAAAAATGAAACACAAAATGAACACAAAATGTAACTCAAACTAACGTATAAACAAGACAAACTAAATATAAAACAAATAACTAAAAATTAAATAAATATAATCACAGTCTCTTATCACAACATTATATTCTTCTCCATAACGGCATCACACTCGCCCACACAATGTATACATCGAACTATGTGTGTACTGAATATATTGACTGAATATATATCAACAACTGATGCAAATCACCTCCATAATTTTACTCTACTTTGGATGTATAAATTTACTGGTGCCGAGACTGACTAAATTGATCTCCTCATGCTACTGATATTTCGGTCTACTCGATTTCTCGTTAACTGAATCGTGAACTAATAACGTAAATTTCACTTTACGTATTTCATTATCGACCGCTATAAATACTGCATCAAATCTAGTATTGAGTAATCTCTATTACACCGACGAATATACATGTATCACCGCCACTTCCACAGTGTATAGCTATCATCATCACGAACAGTACCAACAAACCCCTGAAAAACAAACAGAGAATCCCAAAATTACTTACGGTGCTCATGACATGGTTACATGTGTACTTTAGGTGACCTATTCTGAACCGCGAGTATAAAATACATCCCGACAGCATAACTGACCTAAATATAGCAAAATAACTTACCTGAGTGTTGTTCATAAAGCCTAGGAATATCCATGTCCTGAACTGACAATTATAATATGCCCAACTGCTTCCAAATAACATCAATATATATATTCTGCACAATAAACATGCTACCACCTCAAATACCATGTGCCGACTGACCATATATCTCACCTGGGCAATTACACAGTGCGCGATCACAAGATTCATGAATTTACCTGTTTGGTCTGTTTGATTTGAAAACATCACCGGTGTATAGGAAAAATAAACATACAAACTGAAGTTTGTTACACTATGACTGAGATCATGAACAGTGCTGAAAACGCAGTTCCATAACTTTACCAGATTAACAGATCAATTTTCTTTCTTGCTATTTCACTGAAATTTCATTTTTAATTGATATTCACACTCGTACAAACACCCCCACCCCCACCCCTCATTGAAAATGGAGAACTATTAAATTTGAGATGTTGTTTGAATTACGATTATTAAATCCTAGATTTCAGAACAAACTGTGACTAATAAAATTCAGATTTTGACCCCTAGACACAAAACCATGTCGCATCACACGTCTATCGTAAAGGTTATATCTACAATTATTTGTAACTTTATTTTGCAGCATTTTATACAAGCCTGGATGTTTATCCTTACAAGTCAACTCTACAAAACTTACTGACGGCTTTCAACAGGGTCTTTACAAAGGTAAGTATAGTAGTCTCCTTTATAAAAGGCCACCTCTGTTGCAAAGAAAACATGACTATTAGGAGGGTAGGGTTATGGTATTTTAAAAACACTTTTAACAATATTTCAGTTATATTGTTGTGGTCAGTTTTATTGGAGTAGGTTTTATTAGCGGGATGGTCTCGATATTTTACTTTCTCAGTGCATCTGTAATCTGGCCAGATAAGAGGGGTGGTCTTTTGGTGGGAAGTGGCCTTGTAAGTTTATTTAGATTTGATTTGATTTTTGGCGTTTTAACGCCAATTTCAACAATATTTCAGCTATATCATGGCGACCAGTTTTAGTGGTGGAGGAAGCCGGAGTACCCGGAGAGAACCACCGACCATGGGCAAGCAACTGGTAAACTTTATCACTTGCGGCTGCGAGTCGAGTGCACCCTTTTTTGTAATTTACAAAGCCGGGCGCGAACCCACGCCGTATTGGTGATCATAGGCAAGCAACTGGTAAACTTATCACTTGCGGCTGCGAGTCGAGTGCACCCTTTTTTGTAATTTACAAAGCCGGGCGCAAGCCCACGCTGTATTGGCATTGGTGATAGGCTTGTATGAGTTGTTAGATCCAACGACTTAACTCATTGAGCCACCCGGGCCCCACGATGGCCTTTAGTGAGAAGTGACATTGTAGTATTTTGCTTAAATCAATGCATCTGAAATCTTGCCTGATAAGAGGGGTATTTTTTGGTGAGAAGTGGCCTTATAAGAGGGGTGACCCGTGGTGAAAAGTGGCCTTATAAGAAAGGGAGTACTGTGTAGTATTCTTAGATCACATTATTTCTTATTTGATTCAGTGTAAGGCTAAATAAAAATCAAAATTGACTTGGTCTTTCCATTACTAGAAAATGTTATTTTATGTTGAACAGTTTTTATTGGCTACTATTTTTAGTATTGGACCACGTCCCAGTAACCACCTCAAATGTTAACCATTTTCAGACACCTACCTATTTTTCATTGATTTTCATTAATTTTATATTTCTGACCAGAATCATCACTGTATAAGAAGACACATTTTAACCGAGGTAATGACTACCAGCTTCACGAAGCCTTTGGTTGTACCCTGCCATATAATGTCATACTGTATAACCGATAACTTTTGCGGAGTGAAATTTCTACGGTTTTGAACTAAAAAGAAGACATTTATTTTCTGCAAAAAAAAATTTCTGTGGTTTGACAATCTTGCCACCAAAAATTTAGTTTGTGTAACAGGAAGCAACAAATTGTTTCTCCAACATATGATATTCTGCTATTTTAGTTTTTATTATACCATACTTTTCATATTGGTAGATGGTTTGGGTGGTCACAATTTGAGTTTTCTGACACTAATTTTTATTTTTATTTGTAGGTATATGAAAGTTTGATTGAGTTAATGTGTAAAACTGGCAGGTGCATCATAAAAATATTTGTTCTAATGCGTTTTAATTATAATTTAATTACTGAGGTTTTGTTTATTTTCGTTGGTGTCAATTTCGTGGATTTGACAAAACTGAGATGTTTTTTGATATTTGATTTCATGCTTTGATATTTGCAAATTACTTTTATTCTGCACCTTTTATTAAAGAATTGCAGTTTTATTAGCCTGTGAAAGCGTTGGCTGAAGAATGATTTGTTTAATTTATTTGTAGGTGTGTGAAAGTTTGATTGAGTTAACAAGAATGATCAGTACAGGTGAAGATTTGTTACAGTCCTCATTTTTTACAAACTATAGTAGATATACTGTAGAGTTTAAGCGATATTACACAGCATTTAGTGATATGTTAGCTGTAGCCGGGTTTGAGTACATCTGTAAAACTGGCAGGTACGTCTTCAAGATAATTGTTCTAATGTGTTTTGATTATAATTTAATTACTGAGATTTCAATTTCGATACCATGTGTAAAATTTTGACCAATCACATGGAACTTTCTAAAGGAAATGATATGTAATTATTGTGAACTGAAGTTTGTGATTTGCTTGAACCAATGAAATCCACAAAAATTGGTATTCAACGAATAAGAGTGAGTTGACAGTATTTTATAGATAGCAGTGAAATGCTGTCATTTCTCAGTGAAATTAAAACAATAATGACACAATGAATATAAATATTTATTATATAGATAGGTGTGAATTATGGGGATTTATCCGTGAAATAAATTCCGGTATTTCACATGTGAAATATCATTTTTTTCCCGCCGGAACTACTTTTGCAAAACTATAAGTGTGGTGGTTACGTCCCTTGTTGTGCAACGCTGAATACACATACGATTGTAAGCTGAAAAAATTCCGCGAAATCTTATTGATGACTTTGGCACATAACCAAGATGACGTCATTGATGTCATATGAAGACTTCCAGTTTGAGACGTAAAGATTAGACGCTATTTCGCTTCATATATGCTTCAATTCTGATTTAATTTAACTAAAATAAGCTTTCAAGGTAAGCATTTTAATTATTTCTGTACATTGTTGTAAATATGAAAAATAGGATTTCACATTTTCCAGATGGCAGATCCTTCCAGCTGAACCCTGTAGTATCATTGCTCATAGATTCACATGTGTGCAATCAAATATACAAATAAAAAAAATAATATATAAGAAATTTTGAAAGTCTATATAATAAACAGTATAACTAAATCATACATTTTGAATATCATAATAAGACCACTCGTGACCGAATATGCATTAACGATTAAACTCGTGGACGGAACAAGTTCCGCCCACTCGTTTAATCCTTATGCGTACTTCGGTCACTCGTGGTCTTATTTTGATATTCAAAATCTACGATTAGTTATACTATATATAATTTCACTCACGAAAGTGACGCTACAATGCATGTTTTCAACGCTGTCAATAAGAAATAGTTTAGATGGCTTACATTTTTCCTCTGTAATATATGTTAACATTTTCAAACTGAAATATATATAGATGAATATATATTCTGTGTTGTTTAATACAAACAGCTTGAATACACTTCTAAGAAACAAAATTAGGTTTTAAAAAACTGGTCTTTTTAATAGAATTTTCTGATAACTATTAAAAAAAACAGTGACTGTTATGCAGTGAAACCTGTATAAGCCGAACCTCCTTGGTACTAACTTTTGTGTTCTGAGTAGACAGGTGTTCAGTTTATACAGGTTTAATTAGCAAAGATTTCCTACATTGGGACTTTATTGATAGTGTGGTTTATAAAGGATTCTGTTTTATTCAGGATTAGGTATGTACCACTGAAAATAGCACATGTTATATGTACCACAATAAATTAAAATGATAGAAAAGTCTATCAAATATCAATTTACATGATATTTTAATATTTTTTCCAGTGCCTTTTTTGACAGTGACATTGTATTAAAGTCTTTAAGAGAATTACTGCCTAATGATGCTAGAATAGAGAGAGGAAATTACCACTTCTTACTGATACAGATATTAGAATCACCTGTCAATCATATGACGACCTACACAATGTTGTCGGATAAATTATCTACAAACTTCCTACAGGTAATAGTAGATTTTTGATTGATTGATTGGTGTTTAATGCCAACTTTAGCAGTATTTAAGCTATATCATGGTGGTTAGTAGAGTATTAAATGGAATATAAATGTAGATATTTACAACACAAACCACTCTGCTCCACCACAAAATGTTGTAAATATTATCACCATGGATACCAATTTGTGATATTGCAAGAATGTTTACAACCATTACATGGCAAAATTATATAGTGCAATCCTATGATACTGCAGGTTTTATGATGTTGTGTATTCATGTGCTATTGCAACCAATTTTCGCCTCAATTTAAAATTTGTTTTAACTACAACAGGACCATAGGACCCCTATATATATATTTATTATACAGCTATAATATTCAGTGACATAGCCAGAAAAAAAGAACCTGTAAGATGTTTTCTTGCAGAGGATGGCAAAAATTCATGTCTGGTAACTGCTCCTTCTTGTTTTCGATGCACAATAACTGGTGAATGAAAACGATTAAAAGTATCACAGCCAGCTTTGATTATTTTTTTAAATACATTTGATTTGAAAAATGTACAACATATTCGCAATTCCTATATACATTGATATAACGATCCAGTTGAGTTGAGATTGCATGGAACACGAAAAGACTATAAAACACGAGGAATAAACAGGAATTGTAAATCAAACAACATAGGCAAGATTCGGATCAACAACAAAAATAATGAAACAAACAAGGGATTGAAACAAATATGGGTAGCACGGCCCCAACAACAAACAAGGTATATCCAGGCCATTGCATGTTAATATGTGTTCAGTACGGAAATATCAGCTGGATTCTCCTGTTTATAGCCTGGTCAAAGTTCAGGGGAATCTCTGGATGGACATGCATTAAAGACAAACCATTAATTCTATCCTCAACCATCGTAGATCGCAGATAGGTTTTGATTCTTTTGAGAGCGCTAAAAGACCTTTCTGCGGTAGCTGAGGTTACAGGCATAGTCAAAAGAACCTTTACAGCTATGTGGATGTTAGGATACAACTCGGGTTTAGCATGCTTGAGTGTGTCAATAAGTGTGCTCGGCTTCTCAGTAACATTTTGCCATTTACATTTCCACCTTACCATTTCTGCTTTATAGGCTGCAAAATTGTTATCGGGCAGGTCGCCTGCAAATGGCATAAAAGCCTGAAGTTCTCTTTCGGGTGTAAGGGAGGCAAGTTTTGAAGGGATGAGGTATTGAGCAAGAAACCAGTCTTTGGGAACTACAAGTCTTGTCTCATGTTCATTGGCAATGTGATCGAGCAACGGATAGTATACTGATCATTGCCAGTATTCTTCTGGTGTATCAGAAGGCACATTGTCTCTGTGCTGTTGCCTACCAGCTGTCCTCGGTTTGCTCGGTAATACATTCTGCTTTTCTGCAAGTTTTGTTATGTCCTGGTACAACTCTTGTCAGACATTGCCATCTTGTCTAATTTTTCGAAGGCTTGAAATAACAGTTTCAGCCTCAGATGCAGCCTCAACCAAGTCAATTGAAGGTCTTTGTAAAAGGTTGGATAATGCCAAACTGTATTGAAGCACACGTTCAGTAACAACAAGAGCAACCATGAAGCCGAAATCCTGAAGGGCAAGTTTCAATTGCTTAGCATTTCGATCACCACCAGTCCCTAGGTCATCTAGAGTATCAATTATTAATGCATGTGCAGATTTGAATATGTTAAGTGTGTCTGCCCTACTTGACCATCGGGTCTCGCACAAACCTTTAATTTTTCTTCGTCCATCAAGAGCATCTAATTGCTCTTCATCTGCCTGTTGTAACATGGTTTTAAACCTACCTGTTATTTTCGAAGAATAATGAAAGGCATATGAAACATCTTTTACAGTATCAATTGTATTGCGGACAATTGGGAGCTGACAAGATTTGACAACAGCCAAATTCAGGCAATGTGCATAGCAGTGGACATAATAGGCTTCAGGAATTTCGGTTTGAATACGTGTGCGAACGCCAGAAAATTTACCAGCCATATTTGCAGCCCCATCATAACCTTGGCCTCTCATTGCTTGTGTTACAATTCCGTATTCTCTTAATTTTGTCATTATAGTAGTTGCCAGTTCTTGACCTGTTGTTGAGGTTGCCTCTGCAAACCTAAGAAATGACTCCTTGACGCACATCTCCTCATCGCTATCTACACCCACGTAACGAACACACAAAGAAATTTGCTCTGTGGTAGAAACATCAGTGGTCTCATCTGCAATTACACTGAAGCAATTAGCTGAATTACACTCTGAAACAATAACTTGTTGTAACTGTCTACCACAAATATCAATCAGTTCATTTTGTATGGTGGGTGATAGATACCTTGCATTTGGGGGACTGTTTTGCAAATGAGTAGCCAAAATTTGATCAGTTTCAGCCCTGTAGTTAATAAGAGCTATGAAATTTCTTTTCTCTTCGGCGTGACCGCGTAAGGGAATATGTTGTTTTCCACATAGATAAATGGTCTTAAGAATACTGTGAAGAATTGACCTGTTTCTTCTTATTTTATCCTGAAAAGCAATGCTTAACATTGACATTACATCATCCCTTTGACCCTCCGCGATAGACATAAAGTTTTCACTCATTTCAAGACACCTGCTCTGTCCAGGTTGACCCAAGTGGTGTTTTATTAGGGTACCCAAATTTGCCCAGTCATTTACAGAATTCTTAACAAATGCATGCTCAGAACTATTGAACAAAATACAACATAAACAAAAAACTCCATTTTCTGACTCTGAATATCTCAGCCACTGATACTTTTCCAGCCAGAACCGATTAAAGCGCCTTTTGGTCCCACGATTTTCTGTCAGAGGAAAAACAAACGACGATGGAATATCCCATTTATTTTTCAGCAAAAACAACTTTTGTTGATCGTCAACGTTTGACTTGTCAAAGGCCAGATCTAAATTATTTGGCTGAATTGATTTAGATCTAGAAGTACTGGCTGCATCATCATTTGTCTCTGCTTTGGAGCCACTGAGTGTACCACTACCTTTGCTTTCTTGTGGCAAACATGTACCAGAACCATGTGAAAGCTCCACACTTGGGTCTTCTATTGACTCTTTTTGCTGTTTAGAGAAAAAGTGTGACAATTTACTTTGTCCGGGACTCCTACTTTGTTCCCCCGATGAACTACTTCTCTTCATATTATAAATCGTAGTTTACTAATTAATCAAGTTCTATGAACTTTCATGAAAGTGATCATACCTGTTAACCTCAGAGATTGTGTATGTGGGAGATCTCCCACATTCCAACTATTTAATGTGGGAGATTTTGCGTGACGAACTTTTTCACACTAAAATTGTTAGATTAAAGCAAACAAAATTTACTGTACAACTTTTATTGTTGTTGCTGAGCAACATTACTTCAAACCACTTTGGTATGACAATACAGTTTGTTTTGCTGATCTTAGAACAGAGTCACTTGGTTCGTACTCATAACACAACAAGTTTGGATTTTGCTTTGCACATAATAAAGAACAAAGTGTGTCATTGTTCAACTCAGATCTCATATCTGTCTGGATTTTTTTTTAACATAGAAAAATTCTCTCTGGGTCTGCATTTTTAAGATTGGTTGATTTCCTTGTTGAAGCAACTGCTTTTTTTTGTGTGAATCTCCATCAGCATGTCTTTTAATATCATATACACCACCATGGCTGACACTAAAATTTGTAGAACAAAGTTTGCAAAATGCCATATCATTCCCAAAAGAAGTAGGCTGCACCCAATCGTATAATTTTGTCCAGTCCTCCAAGAATTTGCAATAATGTTTCATTTTCTTTGAAGAAGGGGTGCTAGGTCCTGAATTCCAACGTCTCCTTGATTGTGACATAGTTGAACTGTATTTTTTTTAAAGTTTTTTTCGTATTTAAGTAAGTAATTGAACGATACTCGCCTTCAAATTTTCTTTTTTCACAACTTTGATTCGTGTAGTTATCCATTCGATATTGTAAACAACTTACATTATCGGCGTTTCTAGTAAAAACCGAGAGAATTCCGAGTAACAATCGGCTGATTCACGCAAATGTTTTAATGACCCAGCTGATAAAAACAACAAAAATGGCGTCCTAATTTTCGATTTTAATCAAATTTATGGTCACGGGAGATAATGTGGGAGAAGTATTTCAAAGCGGGAGTTTTTAGTCTCCCGCGCGGGGGGCCGAGCTCAAAAGCGGGAGTCTCCCGCGAAATGCGGGAGGGTTAACAGGTATGAGTGATGTGTATAAAGACTGTATGATCTTCAAGTAGTACATGCGTTACTGAGATTTGAATTAATTTAGATGTAAATATAAAGTTCAAGATTTAAGGAATAACAGTACTGTATTTGAAGAGTTGGAGGTGTCAATTGTGGATTTGACGGTCACAAATGCCGTTTTACTGGTGACGCGAAGCGGAGCCAGTAAAACAGATATTTGCGACCGTCAAATCCACAATTGACACCGACAACTCTTCAAATACAGTACTGTTATTCCTATTCTAATGAAATTCTCCCAAAGTGTACACACTAGTTTGAAAACATACAAATAGATGCCGAAATATATGCACTTTTCAAATTGCTTCTGCTTAAAAGATAGTCCGTCAAATCTACAATTGACACCGACAACTCCTCAAATGCTCTCAATGTATCATCTAATTCAGTAGGACCGAGGTGCATACAAACAAAAAAATTATAGTATTGTTGTTGATATAAAAACAAATTTGGGAAAAAATACTTAAAAGACAACAATCTATTGACTTTGAATTTTGTAATTTATCGTCATCCGGTGACGTAGTTTACAAGGAACGCTCGCATTTTGACACAAGCTGGTTACTGATTTATTTTTTGATTTTGTGAGCATTTTACTTGTTTATGTAGCTAAATGCAAAATGCCATCAAATTGGAAAATATCAGTAACTTAATTACATCACCGTATAGTTATCAGTGTAGGAACACTGTACTGTATAAGCATGAAGGTCAGTGGATTTCGTTATTACATGCATTTCCATTTATTAGTTTTACTGACTTCCATTCAAAATATGTTAGATTTTTCCTACTAGAATCAAAATAATTCATGGAAGTCATAGTTTGTATAACATACTGTAGGTAATATTATTTTCGTTTAATTTAGTCATTACTTTTCTGTAATTTGTCGTAGAATATGTGTCCACACCAACATTGCAAGCATACAAAGCCAAAGGGAACCGTATGACCTTAAACAACGGGAGAAAACCTCAATGCACAACTGCCGTGAACTGGTTGTTAAATGGCCATGACGAACATTGTACGGAAAAAAATTATGCAGTATTTTCCTGAAATTCAGGTGTTTGTTTGTTGTTTATGAAGTGGGGTTTTATTTTGCACTGCAGTTCAATTTTTCTGTAAAACGAAAATAGAAACAGAATGTTTTTTTCAATTCATTTATCTAGGCATTGATCATGACCATTTGTAGGACTTATTGTATCCAAATATTGAGCGAATTTTTATATTTTCAAAGCTGAAATTGAGAGAGAAACTTTGAAGTGTGCACACTGCAGCGAGCCACTTCACGTCAAATGATCAGTACCTTTATATTTGGAATAAACAAATCTATGCAGAAAAATAGAAAGAAAGGGACTAGGGTTAAGCTGTGTACAATGGAATGTACTTAGTTTATTGAACCTACGTTCAATCTGAACAGGAAGGATGTCGTCTGCTGCCGCTTCAGCATTTGGTCAGCCATATTGTTTACAAACAAGTGCATTCGGCGTAGGAATATAGCATTCTTTCAGGCCTCTCAACTGCAGATTTGACGGCCCTCGAGAGCCAATGAAAATACGTGTTACATTATAATTGCATTAGAATAGTATTTAATACAATGCAAATGAATGCTGGACTAATATGCAATCATTATGAATTAAGTAATTGTCGGAATTGACCAGATATACCTCCGGGAAAATTAGCGGGGTGGATATAAACTAAAACACAACCAAATGAGGGAGTTCAGTCTGAATTTGGACAAAATAACCCCCCAAAAATTTTTTTGTAAGAAAGTATTTGTAAGCACTTGCTTACATTTCTTTAATGCAGCTACGCCACTGATATTAATGCAATGAAAAACGTTTATTTTTGACATGTGACCGTACATGATTTTTTTCGGTTTTGTTCAACCAGAAGTCATATTTTTTTCTGTATTGTACAGTTGCTAAAAGAGACATAACTCGTGTTTTCTTTTGTTGTCTGTTAACACAAACAAAGCCAAACAACGATTGCAATCTGAAATGGATCAAAATTATCTTCGAAAGCTGTATGAAATTTCGCCATTCATTAAATCTGTTAATACAGACTATTTGCTTAAATACCCTGTATTTTTCTGTTGACTTACAGGATTCAGAAGAATTTGACATGTTACACAAGGTGTCGTTGAATTGGAGCAGCTTAAAACATACAGCAACGACAGAAATTGACATCGCAGAAACAACTAGAGCATTCTGGGAAGGAAATAATAATCAGAAATTAGCTGTAAGAATATATAATACATAGAAGCAAATGTCAAATCATGTAAATACGGAGATGCTTGTGTAAGCTGAAGACTGAATATGAACAGAATTTTGTATAAACCAAATTGTAGATTAAATCCCAATGTAGGAAATCTTTAGTAGAATAACCCATACAAAGATAAGAAAAATATACATAACACTTAGGTACCATTGTGGTGGTGATCGTATGGTAGTTGGATTTACAACTACCTATGTAATCAGTGCCTATCCCCACTAATGTTGTTAGTTCAAATCCCGCGAGGTGTACTCGATAAATCATTATGTGATAAAGTTTGTCAGTGACTTGTGACAGGTCAGTGGCTTCCTCCGGGTACTCCTGTTTCTTCCATCAATAAAACTGACCACCACGATATAACTGAAATATTGTTGAAAGTGGCATTAAACACCATAACCCTAACTCCAATCCATATAACCCACATAAAAAATTATATTTATGGAAACATGTCTAAACCTAACCTTGAATTAACCAAATTCCAGACAAACCAAACTATAGATAACGTCCAAATATGAGAAATCTTTATTTAATTTAACCTGTATAAACCGAACACAAATTTTACAGTATATGTTTTTATATCTCATATGAATTGACATTTTATGTGCATTGAACGTCTTAGAAATCCTGACTAAAGAAAAAATAAAGGTACTATGCCAGTATGCAATCTCACAATCTTGATAGATATATCAATGTCAGAGAAATATCAAGAAATTAAAAGACAAGTTCTAAAATAAATTTGGTGGTTTTCCCCTGGTACTCCAGTTTCCTCCTTCAATGAAACTAAATAGAACTGAAATATTGTTGAAAGTGGCATTAAGCACCATAACCCTACCCCAAATCCCCTAAAAATATCATCTCACTGATTGCAGGCAGTGTTAAATTGAATAATTTATACTTTTAATACTACATTAAACCCAGAAGACCATGTAAAGTTATGTCATTACTTTGTATTTGTTGTCTGCTTCAACCCATATTTTCATCTTCTTCTCTGATTGGAGGTTCACAAATTCCTTACTTTGTATTTGTTGTCTTCTTCCACCCACATTCTCATCTTCTCTGCTCCGATGAAACTATTTGAAAGGATATTTCCTTATATGGCTCTGTACAAACTCTGCATTTTTTGTGTCACTCAGAAATCCAATATGGCTGCCACCAACGGACATCAATTACCATTAGACCCTGGTATGAAACAATTGAGACCTTTTATCTATGAAGCCACTGAACACTTTAAAAGGAAACTCTTCTACAAAGTTAACGTTTTTCATTGAAATTTAAGATGGCTGCCACCGCAGGAAAAATATCAGGATATTATCTAAACATGGTCTTGATCGTATGGTAGTTGGATTTACAACTACCTGTGCAATCAGTGCCTATCACCACTAATGTTGTGAGTTTGAATCCCGCTCTGGTGAGGCTTGCTCGATACCACATTATGTTATAAGGTTTGTCAGCGACTTGCGGCAGGTCAGTGTTTTTTCTCCGGTTTCCTCCAACAATAAAACTGACCGCCACGAAATAACTAAAATATTATTGAAAGTGGCTTTAAGCATCATAATTCCTAACCCCCTCACACAATTTGTGAACCCTCAGGGATTTTTCAGCCATCTCTCTAGGGCCGACATTCCCAATGACAATTACCCTGTTTTTATTCCCAATTTGCTGTTATGAATTCCCAAATTGTGCACATGTTTATTGAAGTCTATCGTATCCGTTAAATATTTTGAAAGTGATTTTCTTGAAAAGTAATCCATTACTGTTTATAGAAACTTTAAATTCGGTAAATGTTTATATGTGCCCAACTTGAAATAAAATTATTTGTATTTGTTTTTCGTAAACAAACAACATTGGCGCCATTTTGGAAAGGGGACGCAATGCGTAATGTGCTACCGGAAATGTTGACTGCACTTTTTGTCTGAAGCTATTTTCAACAAAGCAAACTTTTCATTTATATTTCTCATTTCTGTGACATAAAATCATAGTTCTCATATCAAATATGTTCATATATGCGAAGATTGGCAATTCAAAATTCGTTGAAATGCACCGGGTCGCTTAAGATATTTATCCATCCGCATTGATATTTTATACCTGACACCGGGTTAATATTACGATCTATCGAACTGTTTATTTACATCCAGACATGTGTATTAAAATGCTAATGCATATCCAATTAAAAAATAGACTTTGAACTACAGTAGCTTTCCTCCATTGTTGCAATTGATTTGAAGTCAGGCAATAATAATTAAAGCCTTTACTTTCTTCAGTTTTTGACTGACAGTGGCAATTTACGTGTGTGCTATATTTTCATTGCTGTATATAGTTGGATCATTGAGCAAATTGACAGAAACATCATTCTTCTGCTGAGGATTACACAAATATGATTTATTACAAATTGTGTGGTATTGGTAATACACAGTAATATTTCAAAAGGAAAAGGGTGGAGAGGGTACATATAAAAAATCACTGATATGCAAGACTCCAATAGTCAAGGTAGACAGAAATAAAAATGTGACATTGAATAGATGTCCTTAAGGTAGTTATGAATAAAAATAAAACAGACAATAACATCAATATTAATACTATAAGAACATAAAGTAATTTTCCCAAAATTACTCTTTTGTCAATGAAAAATTCCCAAACAGACAAAAAATGCCATTTCCCAAAATACCCTGAAAAATCCCTGACCCTTAACATACAATTTAGCAGATTCATTGAAATAACCACAGGAAAAAATAATATGAATGTAAATACATTTAATTCTTTAAACATATTTCAAAGGATGCTGTAAAGATTCCAAGTAGAAGATTAATAAAGGACAGTAAAAAGAAACCTTTGTTGCTGCAAGGAGGAGGACGATTCTCTACGCATGTCTTCCTGCTGTTTAATGATATGTTTATACATGTACAGGTAAGGACATGTTTATACATGTACAGGTAAGGACATGTTTATACATGTACAGGTAAGGGCATGTTTATACACATACAGGTAAGGACATGTTTATACA
>MJUT01012383.1:95166-131277 GCA_002080005.1 Gigantidas platifrons | reverse complement strand
TACAGGTAAGGACATGTTTATACACATACAGGTAAGGACATGTTTATACATGTACAGGTAAGGACATGTTTATACACATACAGGTAAGGACATGTTTATACATGTACAGATAAGGACATGTTTATACACATACAGGTAAGGACATGTTTATACACGTACAGGTAAGGACATGTTTATACACATACAGGTAAGGACCAGGGCTTTCAATAAGTTTTGAAGTAGCAGGCTATTTCCAAAAAGTAGGTGGAGAAATGCGCCAATTAATATTCTCTTTAATGTGTTAATCTGGGGTCATCCCAAAATGTCTACAGGTCAATTTTGGTTGATTAGACATTTTTTTCCCAAAATGTCTACTCCCTGATTAAAATTTATTCCCAAAATGTCTACAGTCAATTTTCTTATGTTGCTTAAAATATTTCATGAGTTGCTGTATAAAGTACCATGATATAGCTGTTAATCTGTGGTTCATTTGCTTCATTTTGATTTCTACTCAAAATAAAGAATGTTGTCTAGAAAAAGGAAACCATAACCCAAAGTAGAACAAAATTTGATATAATTGATCTTATGCAAATTATGGATCAATTTATACCAGTATTGTCCACAACACTGGTATAACTGTAAGATTTGTCAAAATATCTGTAATATTGGATACAACCATACTGGTTTATTTTTACCTTTTATCCGAAATTTGAAATTTTTAATTATTCGCTATTGTGGGTGTAAATAAGGTTCATATAAGTACAAGTTATATACTTGGTGGTCCAAACCTGGACGTCAATACATAAGTAAGAAGAAGTGCATGTAATGGATGTCTATTTATGCATGTGTGTTATTACATTTTTTTGTACTACAGGTAATGTATAGAACTGGTTGTTGCAAAATATTGTCTTTGTTTCAGTTTAAGAAAACAGGTTTTTATTTCAGATTAAACTTAAGTGGTTTTATTGTGTTTGATAATAAAATATTGTAAATGGCATATTTAGATTTTGTTAATTTTGGTTTGTTTCAAGTATATATATAACAAAGGGAAATAACTCATTTTTTTTTTATCAACTTGCAAAGTTGAAAAATACGATGTCAAACTTTGTTTTCCTTTGCCACTTTCTTTCAAACGTCTTTCCCGGGAAGGCATTGTACTTATAATTTCAAATATTGATATTTTCGTTCATTAAAGCATTTCTGAGATTGCGACTTTAATTTCGTCAATGTGAATGTCCTTGAACTTCATCAAAGCATGGAGAAATGATACAAGAAAAGAGTTTTGATCTGGCATTTCACTTTAGTTTTAATCAAAATAAATTATGGACAAATTGGAAATCAAACAGGGCTCTATCATACAACAAATCCTGTATTTTATACTGGATAGTCTGTCCGGTGGAAACCAATGTTTTCCGGACCAAATTTATTTTTACTGGATTTGTTTGGGAATCACTGGGATACAGTACTAGTCCTGAACAAATCTCTCGACCAATGAAAAAAACGTGTATATTAAACAGTATATCGGAAAACTGTTATTCCAGGAAGCAAAAAAAAATATATAAATAAAGCTCCGTAAATATAGATTTATTATCGAAACACGACAACAATATTGACATGATTGAAATAAAATTAAAAAAAAAAAAATTTCAACAAAATAGCTGGCGGTCTTTCTCTAAATAAACGGTGAAAATCGCCGGCTACCAGCTTCTATTGAAAGCCCTGAAGGACATGTTTAAACACATACACATGAAGACATGTCTTTCTACTATTTAAGACAATGTTTGTTTACATACAGGTAAGGACATGTTTATTCACGTTCAGATAAGGTCATGTATTCCTACTCGAGCTGCATCGTTTTCTAATGATTAGCATGCTCGCCTTGAGTGCGATAGATCGGGTCAAACCAAAGATTATAAAATTGGTATTTGTTGTTTCTCCCCTAAGCACGCATCATTAAGGAGAAAGAACAAAGACTGGTTGGCTCGAAATAGGGATGATGTGTCCGAGTGGAGCGACATGTCTATCAACGGACTGTTGTCTCAGTGAGCTAGCACTATAAAAATCCAACTAGGCATGTTGGTCTAGTACAAAGTGGACCTCATTATTGTCTCATTAAAAATTAACTTGCTCGCCATATGATATAGCTAAAAAATTGCTGAGTTGGCATTTAACAACAATCACTCAATTCACTTACTTATTTTTAATGACATGTTTATACACTTTGTATTACATTTTACTAATATTCATTGAAATGTTTATACATTTTATTATTGCAGGGCTATGCATTTCAAGTGTTCCAACTAGAAACTCTCTGGGTAGAGGCACCAACAGGAGGAAAACTTGAGTAAGCTTAAGTTAAATATACATTGGAAAGGAACACAAGTCTGTACAGAAACAACCCACCTGTAGAAAAAATATGAGACTCTTATGAAAAAATGTACTCACTAAGTATATAATAGAAATTAAGTGGGGGCAGTTGTGGTTGCAATCGTATGGTAGTTGGATTTACAACTACCTATGCAAGCAGTGCCTATCACCACTGAAGTTGTGAGTTTGAATTCCTCTCATGGTGAAGTGGAGGCAATCCAACATTATGTGATAAAGTTTGTCAGTGACTTGCGGCAGGTCGATGGTGTTCTCCAGGTACTGGGGCTTCCTCAACCAATAAAACTGACCGCCATTTATATAACTGAAATATTATTGAAAGTGGTGTTAAACACCATGACCCTAACTCTAAGTCTAACCCTAAGCAGAAATATCAAGAATAACCCATAAAAAACTCAAAATCTTGAAATGTTTACATATGTTTTTCATGTTTACTGATGATATTTTCTGCATATTTAATTTAGCCACTATTAGGCCATGCAAAGTTAATTACTTGGTTCTCAGGCCCTTTTTTGTCAAAATTGATGAGGGAGGGCAGCATTTTTTTTATCGATTTACTGCTGTAAAAAGTGATGAGGGAGGCATTTTTTCTTTTTTTCTTTTTTTGTGAAAAATATGGCAATGTATAAATCTTTTCATTACTTTATTGAAAATTTCAATTTTATTTCTTCCCATAGTGGCAGAAACATCACAAGTAGTTAATTTTTATGGAAACGTTCAATCCGCTGGTCCCAACATACCATTTTTTTTATCTCCGTAAACAATTCCAATAAGGTACAAGCTTCGGAGAAGCCCCCTATTTTGTTTCCTGGTAAAACTGGCAAACATTTGTGCCGAATTTGCACAGAAACGATTGACATTTTGTCTAAATGTCAAACGGAAATACGTTTTGTATTTATACATTGTCATAACGATGCTTTAAATCTCATTTAAGCATAATGCGTTTTAAAGCGTTTCACCGACTACACGATATAACAGAAAAACGGATGCGGTTGTTTTTTCCGTACGGACAGTGCTACCGCATTTAAATTTTTTTTAATTATTTTTGCAATAAAATCGGCAATGCGGCGACGAATTTCTACATGCGGACGGGCCTGAGAACCAAGAAATTAACTTTGTATGGCCTTACATTATATTTGTTTATTTTGCACTTTTTCAGAAACATGATTGTATTAACATTTCAAGAGGACAAACTGATCTTAACAGCAGCCAGTTCAGGAGACAGGGTGGGTCTGAGGCTTACTGCTGATATTTAAGAAAAGTTTAAAGATCCCAAAGGGGTAATCAGAATCCGCAAATCGTAGAAGGACATACAATACAATGGCCAAAAGAATAGACAACGATCTACAAAACATCACACAGAAAACCAATGATTGAGGAACACGAACCCCACCAAAAACAGGGGGTGAACTGTAAAATGTTTAATAAAGTATATGGCAAGCAAGAGTAAAATCTATGTAATAAACAGTATAACTACATTTAGATAATAATTATGTCTCCCCTTTGAACGAAGGGAGACATATTGTTTTAGTCTGATTTTTTCTTCCGCTTCTTCTGCTTCTTCTCAGCGAAGCTTGTCCGGACCATAACTTTGTTGTCTTTCCAGATAGGTCAATTATATGTGGTATGTGGGTGCATAACCATAAGGCAGTGTGTCACATACCATAATGACCTTCGTGGGACCTTAACCTTTGACCTCAAGGTCAAATAATTGTTTTTTAAATAGTATTTTCTTGTCCAGGCCATAACATTTTTGTCTTTCGAGATAGGTCAATGATATTTGGTATGTGGGTGCATGACCATAATGCGGTGTGTCGCGTACTGTAATGACCTTCGTGGGACCTTTACCTTTGACCTCAAGGTCAAATAAGGGTTTTTTTAATAGTATTTTCTTGTCCAATAGTAATTACTTTGGTCCACTGCTTGCAAATATTTGCTTTCATGACATATTTTTTCCACAACATTCAACTCATAATGTGTAACTTATTGTTGTACAGATGGCCGCATTAAGGGGAGACATAAGTTTTAGGTATCTAAAACAGTTCTTCCTGGGTTTTTTTTTAAATCGCTCTAAGCAAAGAAAGATGATAATTCACTCATATTCTGCATTGTTCGGTTACTTCTGATTTATTTTCGATATTTGAAATTCAAAAGTAGTTATACAATTATTAATTCTCTTTTAGGCTGAATGGCTAATGGCTTTGAATGCTGCAGTAAATAAAGTACTATCATCACAGAAGTCTGTGGTCCGTCGTGGGAGTACGGAGCATTTGACACCACCTGAAATAAGACATGCCCCCTGTACGTTTACAAAACATGGGATGTACAAGGATGCTACATATACTGGATATTGGATGAATGGCAAAGTTCATGGCTTGTATGTTTTAGCTAAGCAATTTTGGTATTTGGTTTAAATATATCATTGTGTTAGAAAATCAAAAACTACATCGGTGTACTGGTTAGTGTGCTGACCTTGAACCTCCTACCAGATCAAACCAAAGACTATAAAATTGGTGTTTGCTGCTTCTCCATTAGCACTCAATATTAAGGTGTAAGAGCAAAGACTGGTTGGCTCGGAATCGAAGTGGAGTGACATGTCTAGCCACATGTTGTTTCAGTGAGCTACCACTATTAAAATTCAACTAAGCATGTTGTTCTAGTACAAAGCAGATATCATCAACCACCATACAACCATGATGGCCCCTTGCTCATCTGGTGTTAAACAACAATCACTCGTTCACTCTAAACTCAGTTGGATTAGATGTGATCAAATACTTTGGAGCCTCACATTAGAACAATGTTATACAAAGATTTACATTGTCACATTCTTATTAGAACAATGTTATACAAAGATTTACATTGTCACATTCTTATTGTGACTGGCCATAATGGCCATGATAGTATGGTAGTTGGATTTACAACTACCTATGCAATCAGTGCCTATCACCACGGAAGTTGTGACTTTGAATCCAGCTCAGGCAAGGTGTATGCGATACAACATTATGTGATAAAGTTTGTCAGTGACTTGTGAGAGATCTGTTGTTTTCTCCATGCAGTCCGGTTTCCTCCACCAATGAAATTGACCGCTATGATATAACTGAAATATTGTTGAAAGTAGTGATAAAACACCATAAACCATCAATCAAACCACATTCTTATTGTGTCAATTTATATTTTCTTCAAGAAATTGAATTTGTTAGTTTTGCTTGAATGACCTTGAAATTATTTTTTATTCTAGAGGTCAAATGAGGTGGAATGATGGTAGGAAGTATATTGGTAATTTTAAAAATGGATTTCAACATGGGTAAGATATACAGTCAAATCTGTATTAAGAGGTCACCTCCGGGACAAAGAAAAGCAGCCTGATGAGACAGGAGACCTCTTAAAAGAAGTTAAATTTATATGAAATTTTCTACGATAGAACAAGAAAAATATGATCTTTTAATACAGGTGACTGCTTAATAGAGGTTGCCGCATGGCCATGTATGACTGTATTTAGAAGTTAAACAGTAATGATAATGAATGACAATGCACTCTGCCACAACAACACAAAGAATCCATGAAGACTATATTAAGAATCAATTATGTAAAAAGTTCCAAGATTCTTTACAACAATAAGGCTCACCTAGTTATGTGGGAGCGTTAGCATTTTACTTTCATGTGGAAAACACTTACATGACCGCAACATTTTACTAAGAGGATCCATAAAACTAGCTTAACCTTGCCACATTTTCTTGATTTGCCTAAGAAAGTAAGTGACCATGTAAATGTGTGTTAGGAGTTCTCTCTCAGTATGTATGAAAAGGTAGATGTCTGATTTCAGTGCACATGGCACATTTCTGAAATAACCTTCATCAGGTTAAAAGTCAAAATATTGGAAAGCCAAATAATTGAAAGGTCTTCTGGAGCAAGAATTTCAAAGAGCCCAAAGAGGATTGTCAAAAAAAATTGTATTGCTAAGGTTACCGATACTTGAGGGAGGAGAATATTATTTTTATAATAACTACATATTTAGGGACTGTAAATTCCAATAATAAATATATTCAACAAACCATTTTGGTGCTGATGCATTTAACAACTGGGAGGAAAATACCCTTGGGTAAGGCAGTTGTACAGTATTTACACAGACATTCTCTTAATTTCAGGCATGGTAAATTACTGATAAAACAAGATGATGGATCAGAAAGGTCACAGGAAGGTTATTGGAAGGATGGTCATTTACATGGCATTTGTAAAGTCAAGTGAGATATAGTTTTCTGTTAATGTTACTAATAATAACCAATGTCAAGGTTAACCTTTGGTATACTCTTCTATTGATGTTATCAATGTCAAGGTCATTGGAAGGATGGTCATTAACATGGCATTTGTAAAGTCCAAGTGAGATATAGTTTTCTGTTAATGTTGCTAATAATAACCAATGTCAAGGTCAACCATTTATATACTCTTCTATTGATGTTACCAATAGTACCCAATGTCAAGGTCAAAAATTTATATACTCTTCTATTGATGTTGCCAATAGTGATCAATGTCAAGGTCACCCACCCATTGCAATATTTTCCTTGGTATCTGCCCATTAGATATAGGTTTAAAGTTTAACACAACATTCAACAATATTTCAGTTATTCATGGCAGTCTGTTTTATTGGTGGAGGAAATCACCGACTTGCCACAGGTCACTGAAAAACTTTATCACATATTATTATACCTCATGAATATTAATAAGGATATACTCGCTTTCTATTAGTTACGCTTTGTCATGTTATTTTATTTTATTTTCCATGGTATGACCACTAAATCTTCCAAAGAAGTCATTATTTATCACATGATCTTACACTGAGCTGTAGATATTGACCGATTGAAAAAATTAAAATGGCGACCGATTAATCCCGTTTCGATTGAAATATGGAATAGACTATATTATTATACCTCATGAATATTAATAAGGATATATTCGCTATCGTTTTTGTTATTTGTTAAAAGTTTGTTGTTATTCAACATAAATGATCTGAACATGCTTAATGTTTCAATTCATACTTAGTGCCTTATCCAGTTTATTTCGTTTGGTCAGGTCCGTATTGATGACTACATAAGAAGTCAATACCAGGATATGAGGACCTCTCGACTTGTCACTCTCGGTGACCTGACCTGACCTCGGCCGTTGACCTTTGTCAGGTTAGGTCACCTTGAGTGCCAAGTTGAGAGGTCCTCATATCCTGGTATTGACTTCTTAGGGAGTAATTAATTGTATAAGGTTGTATCGAGTACACCTCGCCATGAACGGGGTTCAAACTCAAAACTTAAGTGGTGATAAGCACTGATTACACAGGAAGTTGTCAATCTAATTACTATGCGGTCACAACCATGACGACCCCTTCTACGCCATGTTGCAAGAAAAAATCTAAATACGATTAGAAGAAGAAAAAAAGACTAAGCTTTGACTCAAAGACGCAGTTTGCAATAGTCAGTTTCATGTTTATATTCTGTGAAAAAAATCTTTGAATATTTTTAAAACTTTTCTTAAAGGTATTCCAACGGTGATGTTTATGACGGTAACTTTAGAGAAGGTCAGAGACATGGTCACGGGGTGTACTATTACGGAGGTCAAAGTTCAAGGTCAACCAGTGTTTATATTGGGGAATGGGTCGAGGACAAGAAACAAGGATATGGTGTCATGGATGATATAATGAAAGGTAAAATTAGATCTTGTTTTTAACCACAAAAATTGTTATTTTATTGTACAAGATATATTTGATCGTTTATTTATATATGTATGGCCGTTGGAGATTTATTATCATATAGGAGGGTTAGGATCCCATTAACTGATATAATCCTGCCACATTTTTGTGCCTGTCACAAGCCAGGGCTTGTATGTCCAACGTCATATTTCGTGGTATTTTTTATTTTGTTATGAGTTAAGGTGAGAGGTGATTGTTCATTTTGTTGATTTTGGTGGAATTGTTGACCATAAACTCTTTTTACTTATTAGTCTTATTTCAAGACTATCTTTGACATATATAAAGATTTGAA
This sequence comes from Gigantidas platifrons, assembly GCA_002080005.1. NCBI lineage: Eukaryota > Metazoa > Mollusca > Bivalvia > Mytilida > Modiolidae > Gigantidas > Gigantidas platifrons. The sequence continues at coordinate 122,887 of MJUT01012383.1, read as the reverse complement.
TAAAATTTCTTGTATTAGAGCACAAACTACAATTTTTCCATTTGTAAACATTAACTTAAATTCTAACATGACGTCCTTCATTGGCTATATAAATAATACAGTGATAAAACTCACGATATATTTTAATTCGCTCATGTGTATTGACGAACAAATTACAAACATAATTCCCTAGTGAATTTATGTATTCATAAAGCACTGTGGTGCATAACAAACATAAAAATGCCCGTATTGTTTTTTACCTATATTTTTCCGGAATAAATACTTAAGACAACCATCAATGGACTTTGACTTTTGAAATTTAACATCTTCCGGAAGTCGTTTACAAGGGACGCTGATGACATTGAAAGACATAGTTACTGATTTATTTTTAAGATTTTGTGAGCATTTTACTTGTTTAAGTTGCTAAATTCAAAATGCCATTAAATTGGAAAATATCAGTAACTTCATAGCATCACAGTCTATTTATACATAAAAGAAAAACAACTGTAAACTGTAAAACATGAAGGTTAGTGAATTTTGTTATGACATTACCGACTTCCACTTCAAAAATTAAGTTAGATTTTTCCTACTAGAATCGAAATAATTCATGGAAGCCAGAGTTTGTATCACGTTTTAACATGGGTAACATTATTTTCGTTGCATTTTATCCCTCGCTAACGCTCGGATAAAATTTGTAAGAAAATAATGTTACCCATGTTAAAACTGTATACAAACTCTGGCTTCCATGAATTATTTCTTAAACAAAACATTGGTTTCCATATGTGTAACACCTGATATTAAAATGGACTAGTCTGGGAATTAGATAAATAATAGACTTGTCCAAATATGTGTAGTGACTGAGTGTCTGAAGTACACTGGGATAAAAACAAAGTTAAACACACATATATATATTTTTTTTATACTAAGAATCGGCATTTACCGCAAGGTGTAAGAATTGATCATCGGATCAGATGCCGACGTCCAACTGATTAGTCGATGTTCCATTGTTTCCGATGATCTGTGCACCATTACTATTTGGAGAGCCTGGGTGGCTCAATGAGTTAGGTAGTGGGATTACCTTACAACTCATACAAGCCTATCACCAATACGGCGTGGGTTCGCGCCCGGCTTTGTAAATTACAAAAAAGGGTGCACTCGACGCGGAGCCGTAATTGATAAAGTTTACCAGTTGCTTGACCATGGTCGGTGGTTCTCTCTGGGTACTCTCCGGCTTCTTCCACCACTAAAACTGGTCGCCACGATATAACTGAAATATTGTTGAAAGTGGTGTTAAACACCATCAAACAAACCAATACTCTTTGGACCAAAACAAGTCATAACTGACACTACATGTATTATGTTTTACAGGGGAGAAGTATATGGGATTGTGGTATGATGATATGAAGCATGGCAAAGGAATTGTTGTAACATTAGACGGGATGTACTTTGAAGGAAACTTTGATAAAGATAACCTTATGGTAGGTTGGTTAGTTGGTTTATCGTGTTTAATGCCACTTTCAGCAATAATTCAGTTATATCGTACCGGTCAGTTTTATTGGTGGAGGAAACCCGGAGTACTCTGAGAAAACCACCGACCTGCCGTAAGTCACTGACAAACTTCATCACGTAATGTTGTGGCTGAGTAGGATTCGAACTCAGCACCTAATGGTAGGAATTTTGATAGGACAATAAGATTTTTAAAAAAAGATAAGATTTTGGCAGATGTTGTAAATTAGATTCAGTCTTGCAGGTCTTTCAATAATGGGTGATATTAGGTACTTTTACCCATTTAAAATGGTACAGTCAAACCTGCTTTAGTGACCACCCCTATTAAGCAATAACTTGTATTATGTGACCTTTATTTTTATTTCTGTTCACAGTGCATTTTTTATCAATTAAACCTGTATTTAGTGACCACCTGTCTTATGTGACTATATTTCACTGTTTCCTTGAAAGGTCACATAAGACAGGTTTGACTGTAATTGGTAAACCTTCTGATTTTAATGAGTATTTTATAAGATATTCACGAGAAATGTTCAAATTTTAATAAAAAAAAGTACCGCCTGTAAATGGGGAAATACTGGTTTACTTGTAAAATAATGAAAACCTTGATTTTGCTAGCTTCTCCTAATGTAACTGTTTCATATGTTGTCTAGTGCTGGATCCAGTAGAAAATAGTGTACTTAACGAGAGGTTCAACATATTTTATCCTCATGCATGTGTTTTACTTGTACAATATTTTCAAAGGGAGATAAATCAGTAATTTGTTATCTTAGGCCATACAAAGTTAATTTCTTGGTTCTCAGGCCCGTCCGCATGTGGAAATTCGTTGCCGCATTGCCGATTTTTTTGCAAAAATAGTAAAAAAAAAAAATTAATGCGATAGCGCTGTCCGTACGGAAAAAACAACCGCATCCGTTTTTCTCTTATATCGCGTGGTCGGTGAAACATTTTAAAGCGCATCATGTTTAAATGAGATTTAAAGCATCATTATGACAATGTATAAATAAAAAACGTGTTTCCGTTTGACATTTAGACAAAATGTCAATCGTTTCTGTGCAAATTCGGCACAAATGTTTGCCAGTTTTACCAGGAAACATAATAGGGGGCTTCTCCGAAGCTTGTACCTTATTGGAATTGTTTACGGAGATAAAAAATGGTACGTTGGGACCAGCGGATTGGACGTTTCCATAAAAATTAACCACTTGTGATGTTTCTGCCACCATCGGAAGAAATAAAATTGAAATTTTCAATAAAGTAATGAAAAGATTTATACATTGCCATATTTTTCACAGAAAAAAAGAAGAAAAAATGCCTCCCTCATCACTTTTTACAGCAATAAAAGGATAAAAAAAATGCTGCCCTCCCTCATCAATTTTGACAAAAAAGGGCCTGAGAACCAAGTAATTAACTTTGCATGGCCTTATGTGGAAAAGACTTGTATGACTGCATCATTTCACTTAAAGGCAACGATTTTGACCAAAAAAATTATATGTTTTGGAAATTGGTAAATAGCTTTAAAATGATGAAATAAAGGTAAATATTTCACAATAATTCTTGTAGAATTAATGTATATCGTTTTCGTGCCTTTTGATTGGACAAGAACACTGTCACGTGTTTGTTTTTGATTCGTTCATAACTCAATGAACTTTTTCGTTTTTGATCCGTTCATAACTCGATGAACTTTTTTGTATAATCAGTATAAACAATATGGCGGCCGCCGATAGTGTCTGATTGAAAGCAAGCCTGAAAATCAGTTTAATAATCAAAATAGGGAAAAGATTCACGTGGAAGAATTATAAGTATTAAACGGTTCTTTTCTGGAGTTCATGCATGTGTAGACGGTGCCGATGCACTCACAAGCTTTACATAAACGTCCTTTGGACATTTATTCATTTTGTGATTGCATCGGCACCATTTACACATGCATCAACTCCTGAAAAGAAGCGTTTAATCCTATATTAAACATCTTATTGTACCACTTTTTTCCTTTTGAGAACGAAAATTACCATCGATTTAGTATTGCCTTGCAAGCAAATAATTTGACCTCGCTTTCTCCGTATGCAACTGACCTTACTAGTGACAGGTAAAAACGAATTATTTGTATTTTGTCGCTTGTTAACTGCAAACTTGCATGGTTCTTTGGCCGTAATTAATGCCGACTAAAAGCAGATTCACAGAAAATAAGAAATAAGTGCATTGTTGTACTGATTTAATGACGATTCGGCAAACTCTGTAAACAATGACGATAATTAATAAGATGGCATCCATTTCTTGATTGATCTCAAAACACGAGCAGTTGCACCTTTTTTTCCCGATGCGCATACATTTCATAACATTTATAAGTTACAGAAACACATTTTATTAAGGCATCAATCGTATCTGATAGTTTTTATGGGTAACAAAAATTTACGATTTTGGCAGATAATACCACTTTAAAGGGGAGATTTTGGCCATAAAGCTAAGGGTATCAATTTGTTATTTTTTCTACAATTTTTCTTTTGAACTTTGGGACTATTCTGATAATATGATGTTTTTTGTTTTTCATTTTCTTCCACATTTTCTTTTTCTGTTTCTAATTTTGTATTTGATTTTTTATCATTTTTCACTTGTAACTACAAATAATTAAATATATTACTATCTTGTGATTTCAGGGTTTTGGATTGATGTTAACTTATGACAACAGTTGTTATGAAGGAGAATTTCATGGCATCACTCAACTTCAAGGAAAGGTAACATTCATGGCCAAGTCACCACAAACTTCATAAGTTATTACAAGCATCTACTAAGTCTCTCACTATTAAATTTTGTAGATATTTAAACGCAGCATAGAAATTGAAGTTAGATATTGTACCTTGAAATTTGTCTTATTGTTCTCTGCTTTCTGTCAGCTTTTGTCATTTTATATGATCTACTGTAATGTTTGTCATAGTATGTATGGGATTTATGCAATAAAGTGTTCATTCATTCATTGATATCTATATTGAAAGTTCACAATTTTTTAAAGACCTGATTTGACCTTTGACCCCATATTCAGACCATTATCTCATATTCCTATGTGAAATGCTTCTTGCACTTTTTAATGTGAAAGACTCACAATCTTTCAATTTTGAGTGTACCTGATGAAGGATATTTCCAGAAACGTGTTGTGTGCCAAATATTTGATATCTGTGTTGTTACATTTGCATTACTATCACTGGGTCGATATCTCTCAGACCTGATTTTCGTCCGCTTTAAAGCGGAATTCCACTTTTTTTATTCCGGATTTTACCGTTTTACCGCTACGATTCCTTTTTTATAGTATATTCAATACTTCCGATTTTGTCGATTTCCGCTTTTTTGTTGTCCTCGTAAAATCAGGGCTGATCTCTGCTATTAGTCTCATAGGATATGATCCACCCAGTAGTCAGTGCTTGGCCACTGACATGGTTTATTAGATAGATTTATTACTGAAATTTACAGTTCCTAAATAATGTAATTATTATTAAAACTAAAGGTTCTCCTCCCTCAGGTATATGTGACCTTAACTGATTTTGGCTATCCTGTTTAGACCCTTTGGTTTTATTGCTCCCAACAACTTTAAATTATTATTTTCCAATCTGTAGAATTTGAGCATACCTGATAATGGTTATTACAGAAACGTGTCGTGCTCACAAAATTTTATATCTACGTTTTTATCACAGTATAAATTAGCATGTATTTTGTTTTCTTGTAGGGTAAACTGATTATGCCTACTGGTGACTATATTGAAGGTATTTTCTCAGGATCTTGGAATGAAGGTTTGAAGATCAATGGAATGTTTAAAAAGACTGCAATGCAGTATGAACCGAAGAAATCTAAATTGACCCTACATATTCCATCAAGGTAATTTACGGACACTGCATAAATTTTGGTTTTGTTTTTTTCTGTTTATGTTGAAATGTGGTGATCGTTTAGAAAAGTGGAATATACAACTAGATAGCTGCCTAGCAAATCATGTAAATAAATAGCTGAAGATAATTGTGTTGAAATGAAGGGACAGATGATTTTATCTGGAATTTTACCTATTTGCGATACTAACTTATTAATTGCTAAGATGGTTATATATAAACTTGTAAATCAAAACATATGTGTATATGTATGAATATGCCTGTTTATGTGCTTATATATACATGTACATATGTATCCTTAATAGACAGAAGAATGTGTTAACTTCTTCACACTCTAAATTACGGTAGCAAATTTCTCAATTATAATGAATAAATGGACAGTTTTAATATTATTACAAAATTTCAAATTTCTCCTTTAAATTAAAAATTTTGTACACTAATTATAATGTAAATTAATTAATTATTCTTATTATTATACTTGATGTCCTTAGTTATTGAGGGAGAATACTTACATAGGCTATGCCTGATGTGCAATCCCATTGGATATAGTATAGTTAAATTATGAATTTTATTCAATAAAATATTTGAATTGAAAAAATTGACCACTCTGCTTATATTCAAATTTCAGTCATTATGGTAAAATGTCGGTTCCAGCAGACAGGAAGTGGGGAGGCATGTTTCAACATTGTCGTTCAGTATTTGGTGTTAAAGGACATCATGATGCTGCAGACTGTTCCAAAGCATGGGAAGGGGTAGCTGTAATGGTGTCTAAAAGTCGACAGGTCATTCACGAAATGAAAATGAGGTGATTATTTAAACAGAGATAGAAAATGCATTGTGTCTTCTTCTTGGAAATTGAATTTGAATTTTTGGTTTTTAATGCCACTTTCAGCAATATTTCAGCTATATCATGATGACCAGTTTTAGTGGTGGAGGAAGCCGGAGTACCCGGAGAGAACCACCGACCATGGGCAAGCAACTGATAAACTTTATCACTTGCGGCTGTGAGTCGAGTGCACCCTTTTTTGTAATTTACAAAGCTGGGTGCGAACCCACGCCGTATTGGTGATAGGCTTGTATGAGTTGTTAGATCCAACGACCTAACTCATTGAGCCACCCGGGCCCTTTCTTCTTGGAATAGAAGTAAATTTTAATATGTTCTGGAAAAAAAAAGTATTCTAATCAAATAATATATATTAATTTTCATTTAATAAACATCAAAGTTTATCCCGCCACGATATAACTGAAATATTGTTGAAAGTGGCATTAAACACCATCACCCCTCAAAGTTGATCAAGTGAACGAGATGTTCGTTACTGTAATTATCTTCATCAGTAGACCGCCTTGGTGAAGTAATGGTTAGCGTGTTCACCTTCAGTGCTGTAGATTGTAAGATCTAGCAACAGTCAGATCTAACCAAAGATTTTAAAATTTGTCTTTGATGCCACAGGGATTTTTCAGGGTATTTTGGGAAATGGTATTTTTTGTCTGTTGGGAATTTTTCATCGACAAAAGAGTAATTTTGGGAAAATTACTTTATGTTCTTATAGTATTAATATTGATGTTATTGTCTGGGGTTTTTTTTCATAACTACCTGAAGGACATCTATTCAATGTCACATTTTTATTTCTGTCTACCTTGACAGTATTGGAGTCTTGCATACCAGTGATTTTTTTATATGTAACCCCCCATCCCCTTTTCCTTTTGAAATATCACTGTGCTGTGTTCCAATACCACACAAATTGTAATAAGTCATATTTGTGTAATCTTCAGCAGAAGAACGATGTCTCTGTCAATTTGCTCAATGGTCCAACTATATATAGCTAGGGAATGAAAATACAGCACAAATGTAAATTGCCACTCTCAATCAAAAACTGAAGAAAGTAAAGGCTGTAATTTTTATTTGCCAGACCTCAAATCAGATTGCAACAATGGAGATAAGCTACTGTAGTTCAAAGTCTATTTGGATATGCATTAACGTTTACACATGTCTGGGTGTAAATAAACAGTTCGATAGATCGTAATATTAACCCGGTGTCGGGTATATAATACCAATGCGGATGGATAAATATCTGAAGCGACCCTGTGCATTTCAGTGAATTTTGAATTGCCAATCTTCGCATATATGAACATATTTGATATGAGAACTATGATTTTATGTTACAGAAATGAGAAAAAATAAATTAAACGTTCGTTTTGTTGAAAGTAGCTTCGGACAAAAAGTTCGGTCAACATTTCCGGTAGCACAGTACCGCATTGCGTCCCCTTTCCAAAATGGCGTCAATGTTGTTTGTTTACGAAAAACAAATACAAATAGTTTTATTTTAAGTCGGGCACATATAAACATAAGCTCTAATGAACAAAATTAAAGTTTCTATAAACCGTAATGGATTACTTTCCAAGAAAATCACTTTCAAAATACTTAACGGATACGATAAACTTCAATAAACATGTGCACGATATCGATTTGGGAATTCAAAACAGCAAATTGGGAATAAAAACAGGGTAATTGCCATTGGGAATGGGGCCGAAATTCGGCCCTAGAGAGATGGCTGAAAAATCCCTGGATGCTACTCTGTTAAGCATTAAGGAGTTAAAAAGGAAAGACCTGTTTGTTTAGAATCAGTATAGTGTGTCTGAATGGAGCGACATGTCCGTCTGTGAACTGTTGTTTCAGTGAGCTAGCACTATAAAAATCAATATAAGTACATTAGACTAAAACCAAGCGGATATCAATTTTGTCTCATCAATATACAGTCAAACCTGCTTTAGAGACCACCTCTATTAAGCAATAACTTGTATTATTATACATTACTGTACAAATCAAGCAAGAAATAATTAAGATATTTTAAAGTTTTATTCCATGGAACAGGAAATAACTCATTATTCCCGCGGCAAACTGCACGTAGGTCAAATAACTGTGAGGGAATCTGCACGTAGCACAAAATAACTGTTTGAAATTGGCGCGTTTTTGCACGTCGAACCAATAACTAGTTATTTCCCTCATATTAGTTCAGACCTCTGGGAAAATAACCCTTTCTCAATTTAATAATTATGGATATTAACTTCTCATGAAGGCCATAATTGTATTTTATGTGACCTTAATTTGATTTCCCTTCACAGTGCATTTCATATCAATTAAGCCCGTATTAAGTGACCACCTGTCTTATGTGACCATATTTTACTGCTCCCTTGGAAGGTCACATAAGACAGATTTGACTGTATAACTTGTTCTCGCCATCATATAGCTGAAATTTTTCTCAGTTGACATACACAAACACACACTCATTCTTCATCAGTGGTTCTCGATACCAAAACAAAATTAAAAAAATTAAAATTTAAAAGCAGAAAATTAAAATCCCCCTAAAAAAATGTCCACTATTACAGTCAAAGGCTATATGCCTGAGGGAGTTAGCAATAATTTCTCAGTTTTAATGTCTCATTTAATTATTATCTATAATTAAAATGTTAGCTGTGTCACAGGAGAAGACAATTGTTTTTACAGTATGTAGAACTTCATATATTCTGGACATTTTTTGGTATTTGGTTATTTTTATTGTGATTTTTAGTGGTTCAACCAAATGGAAAAGATACCAAGGTGCATTCATGGAAGAAATAGAAAAAATTCCTCCGCACAACACAGGCACTTTGACCATGGAATATTACAGTGTAATAAAGACATATATATATAGGGTAAGAACGATTCCTACACACAACACAGGCCCTGTAACCAATGCATATTATAGAATAATCAAGCAATTAATTTGTCAGACAAGTTTGTTTTCCATTCAATTGATGGAATACCAATGGGAACTAATATAGCTTAACTTCAAAAAGAAAAGTTTGGATGTTGTTATTTAATAAAAATATCCTATCATAAAATGCTCTATACATTGATTATTATCTACAAATTTTAAAACTGCATAGGTAGTGTAATGGTTCGTGGGGTCTGGTGCAAAGTGGACACCATCATCATCTTATCAAAATTTAACTTGCTCTCGCAACGATATGGCTGAAAAATTGCTCATTTGTCATTAATCAACAATTACTCACACACTACAAATTTTAATTCCTTCTCCTGTATATGATTACATGTTGTAAAATACATAATAATTGTAGACCGAGTACCGTAAACAGACATGTATTAATCACATTTGTGCATTATCTGCATCCCTTTTTCTCTCTAAAATATCTGGGGGGGAACCTAGTTATATAATCTGCATCAACTATTGACCCGTTTTGATGTAACAATCATGTACATGTTCCAGATACTAGTGAGTTATTATGACATTTAATAAATGTATTCAAAGATTTGCAGGGCTGTCGTGATCATGATTGTATCGTAGTTGGATTTTCAACTACCTAAGCAATCAATGCCTATCACCACTGATGTTGTGAGTTCGAATCCCGATCAGGGTGAGGTGTACAACATTATGTGATAAAGCTGGTAAGTGACTTGAGACAAATCAGTGGTTTTTTCCAGGTCCTGTTTCCTCCACCAATAAAACTGACCTTCACGATTAAGCTTAAGTATTGTTAAAATTGGTGTTAATTACCATAAAACCAAACCAATCATTGATTTGTAACTTGTTGGAATTTGTATTAAAAAAAACGTTTGACCTGTCCATGAATACGACTATTACTATATTGTACATGTATTTCTTTTCAGGCATTTGAGATACCATTTCATCCTCTAGGCAGGTTAATGGACTGTTTAGTAGATGTATTCAGAGCAGCTTATATTGGAGTAGGAGCCCATCCTAGGTTACTGGGTCATGCTGTGGCAGAGGTCAATTCATATGTAAAGAGAATTTATCTTACCTTGAGGTAATGACCTAATCCTTTGTATATAGTGATGGAGTTGTTATTGTCTGATTTACTCTAGAAAATGTAATTTAAACTTTCTGCAGAGTTTTTATATGCCCGTCTTTAAGACGGGACGTATTATGGTATACCAATGTCCGAGTGTCCGTCCATCTGTCCGTTCGTCCATTTCACATGTCATGCTCTAACTTAAGAACCCCTTGGCCAATTCACTTCAAATTTCACAGAGTTATTGAAATTGATGGTCTTACGGTCTGTATACTTTATGGTGAAATTTCGAATTTTCATTCCAGAGTTATGGGACTTTATTCATCAAATTGTACGTGATTTTAAAGCAATTTTTCGTATGTCGCGCTGTAAATTGAGAACCCTTTCGCCAATTCAGTTCATATTTCGCATAGTTATTGGAATTGATAGTCTTATGGTCTGTATACTTTTTGGTGAAATTTCAATTTTTCATTCCAGAGTTATGGGACTTTATTCATCAAATTGTAGGCGATTTTTCGTATGTCGCGCTGTAAATTGAGACTCCCTTGGCCAATTCATTTCAAACTTTGCATAGTTATTAATGGAATTGATAGTCTTATGGTCTGTATACTTTTTTGTGAAATTTCAATTTTTCATTCCAGAGTTATGAGACTTTATTCATCAAATTGTAGGCGATTTTTTGTATGTCGCTCTGTAAATTGAGAACCCCTTTGCCAATTCATTTCAAACTTCACACAGTTATTGGAATTGATCGTCTTACGGTCTGTATACTTTTTGGTGAAATTTCGATTTTTCATTCCAGAGTTATGGTACTTAATTCATCAAATTGTAGGCGATTTTTCGTATGTTGCGCTGTAATTTGAGAACCCCTTTGCCAATTCACTTCAAACTTCGTACTGTTATTAGAATTGATAGTCTTTACTACTGAGCGATTGATGGCATATCCTGACCATTAGATTATTTGGATTTGTTTGCAATATATGTGTATAATTGGTTTTTTTGTCAATACAAAAGTTATGTCAAACTATTATAGTGTTTTATTTCAACATAAATATTGTATAAATGTTCCCATTCATGTTTATGGTGCAGCTGTTGGTGAAATTTAGATGTTTCATTCAAGAGTTATGGGAAAGAAAGTCTTTACAAATATTTTATGAATGTTGACGACGGGTGTATCATGCACTCTTGGCACAGCTGTTTATTTATCATTGGTTTATATTTGTATTGCCATTTGAAATATAATTATCAAGAGAGGAAGAGTTAGAATCCCACATACTGGTTAAACCCCACCATATTATTGTACCTGTCCCAAGCAAAGACCTGGATTTCCAACATCATATGTTGTGGTATTTTTATGGCCCCGTGATGACGTGATGACAAGTCGGGATTTTTGTCAAATATTCATAAAATGACAGGTAGTTGGGCTTCATTTCCTTCTTACTAGCTACACAATGGAAACATTGTTTGTATGGCTCCTACTACAGTTTTTGACTTGTTTATAATTTCTTATGGTCAGGTGGGGGCATCATTTGTGTCTTATAGACACACTTCATTTTTAAAAAAAATCACTCCTAACAACAACTTTGTCCATAATTATCAAGTGTGGGGGCATACTTCTTTTCTAGTTTGTGTTTAGTGTTTTGAGGTAAGAGGTTATTATTTGTTTTGTTGATATTGATGGAATTGTTGACTGTCACTGTTTAAACTTTCTTTTCATAATTTCTGATTTACTCCGAGTTAAAGACCAAGACAATACTGTTTTCTTCTGTTAAATAAAACTTTCTGATTTACTCCGAGTTAAAGACCAAGACAATACTGTTTTCTTCTGTTAAATAAAACTTTCTGATTTACTGTTGTATATAATGTAATACTATTATTGCATGTTAAAATACAGTCAAATCATGATATTGTAAACTTGGATAAGCTGTTTCTTTAAAAAGTTCTAGGTAGAAAAATATTTGTAATAAATTCTATCTTACTTTATCCTGAGTAACAGGAATACAGGTACTTGTATATTTTGAAGTAATGTTACCTGATTGCTAGTGATGGAACGATTATCGCCGATGATCGATTAACGGTCGTTTGAGTGGCAACGATGCTCATAATCGATTCCAAAATCAATAATCGAAAATCGCCGACATCACCGATTCCGGATTTTTGGTTCCGTTTCCGGTATCTGTATTCGAAATTACGTTAATCAAAGTCGAAATGGCTGAAGCAAACAACGGCTTGAATCACAAACTTCCCATAATGTATTTAAGTTTATCAGGATTATCTGAAAGAGTATTGAGTTTGTATGGACAAATACCGGACTCACCAATAATCATGCTTTTTCTTCAATATTCACATAAAAGGAGCTCCCATGTTCCTGAAATTTGACCCATACAGGATTTGATGTTGAATATTTTATTCCAAACTCGTTAATTACATCCTTTTTATGATCATTGTGCAGCATGTTCGTTTTGTGAAAGATAGGGGAACATGCGGTAGTGGGGAAAGAAACGTTAAAATTTGCATCGATTTTCTGAAGTCTCCTAGCTTTCCCTCACTTCGCCCTTAAGTCAAGAGAGAGAGAAGTCAAGTCATCCTGTTTTTACTATGTGTGGTGAGCCCTGCAAATAGTTAATAAAAAAAGGTGTAGGCTAAGTCCAAAAAACATTGTCCTCCTTGTGATTTTGAACAAAAAAATTGATATTGGTAGATTCCTGAAATATTGCTTACATGTATATGGTGACATAAACTGAAAATGCTAGGTTCTAGTCTGTTTCTAATTTGGTTTCCAATTCATGTTGTTTGAATTTTGTTTTACCATGTTCACTGACACTGTGTTTAAAAAAAATGTTTGACAATGTTTTTCTGCAACATAAAATTTTTTTGAATTGCCAAGTAAACACTCAAGTTTTATGTGCATATCAATGTTTTTCGTGCATCACAAATTGACTTCATTCTCTTAATCTTCTGTGTGTATGACCTTTTAAATGTACGCTTTAGTTTNACATTTAAATAATAGGACCTTGGTCGTTTTTTAGCACATGAATACACATTAAAAGTTATATTCAGTTTAGTAGTTACAATATACAACAATAACTTAAATATATTAATGCTCTGATAAGACTTAACTATTTTCCGATTAATAATCGATTATGCCCTTCCGATTATTGCCGATAATCTATTATGAAAATTTTCCGATTCCCCATCACTACTGATTGCAACACAAGGCTTAAGTGGTATGTTTCATAACAAAATAAGCCTCTTGTAGCTATAAACCATATAGGAGAGCACATGTTACAAGCTTCTATTGTTTTGTATTTTTTATATTTTCAGAATTTTATTCCCAGATTTACCAGAGAATGGTGGTCCATTACAAATTAGATCAGAAAAATATGTTGATTATGACAGTGATGAGGAAAATAGTGGAGTTATCTCCCTTAACAGACCTGAACACAGTGAAAAGTATGAAATGATATTACAGTATTCTGCCTCATATAAACATAAAGCCCCCTCCTACCAAAAGCCAACTGAGATAGTAAGTTTCTAAGTTGTCCACCTCTAGAGTGACCACATGTCTTATAAGGCTACTACTTTCCCCACTGCAGAATGGACTGCAGCCTTATAAGAGAGGATTACTGTACTATTGGTGGTTAGTTGTCGTAACACACTATTTTCGGAGATTGCAAATGTTTTTTCCACATTTTGATGATTTGTACAGAAAAATTAAATTTTAAGATATCAAAGCAAAAAGTGTGATAATATCTTAGTAAAAAATTTATTCAAAATTCAAGGTGGCCACCAGAGCAAATAATGCCATTTGATTCATTGAGCTTCAAGACTTTGTTATCCCCTCGCCAACGGAGTTGCGAAGGGATATAGTAACGCCACCGTCCTTCCTTCCTTCCGTCCGTCCGTCCTTCCGTAACATGCTTGTGAACACTCTAGAATCAACATCCTTCAATGGATTTTGACCAAACTTGGTACATACTTAGTCCTTAAGAGAATCTGGAACCCTATTGATTTTCAAGGTCAAAGGTCAAGGTCACCGGGTCAAATTTCTTAGGCGAAGGGATACGCCATGCTTTGCATTGCCCTTGTTATTAACAAACTATTCAATGGTTTGAATTATCCTTTGGTGGTCCTTTACAAAATATGAGATTTTTGTGTACATTGGAAATCCAAGATGGCTGCCAGCACAGACAAAGTTTTAACAAAGGATCCTATGGAAAAATGGATAAATGTTTTTGTTTTTCTCAGAAATTAGAAACATTTTTTTGACTGCCAGTCACTTATCGCTATCAACTTTAATGTTATATGTAAATTTCTCCCTCAATATATTGCCATCCTCTCTCCTTGTCAAAATATAGCTACCCCCTCCCAGAGGATGTGCCGGGGTAGAATAGGCACCAGGTTTCTCCATCCTAGAGGCACTAGTCCTCTAAAAGGGGTCATCCCCGCGGGAACCCCGGGGTATAGAAATGGGACCGAGAGCTTCTTCGGCTTGAAGGAGCATCCGTCGGTTGTGCGGGATGTAGAAATTCACAGCCAACCCGTCCTTCGGATGAGACGTAAATAAAACCGAGGTCCCGTGTTGAGAGATTGCCACCCTCTTCGCACGTTAAAGAACCCAGTGTAACAGCTCACTATGAGCATTATGCTCATGATGAGTGGTCCATAAGAGACCTGTTGCACTGGCTAAATTATCCATCCCTACCCATCACATTTCCTTGTTTCGAGTCTCGTGGCGTTAAAATTATTCTCGTCCTGAATATATCTGAAAAATTGCTCGCTGGACGTTAAACACCAATCAAGCAATCAATCAATCAATCAAAATATAGCTTTGTCCAGAAGGCTGTGGTATAATGATGGTGTACTGTACTTATATGTTGATACTTTTTGTTACAGAGAGGTTGTATCTGCCGCAGGTCTACTACATCCTGTTTTGCTGCCTAAGATATACCCTCCTATGTTTGACCTTTATGCACTCTACAATGAGAAAATGGATGATAAATACTGGGAGAGAGTCCAAAAATTAAACAAGCAAGGGGATGTGGCGTTGATGGCTTATTTAGGCGTTGATCAGTAAGTTATTTTACTTTTAAGATCTTATTTACATCAGGGTGGTTATCCGATAGTTATCTCCCTTATAATATATACACAAGGTCAGGGACATTAAAAGGCAAAACAAGTTTGATTTTGTTTAGCACCACATTTTCCTTATAGATATACAAATTGAAAATGCTAATTGATCAGGTTTCCGCTAAATAACTTCAGTTTCCCTTTTTGCAAATCATTTGAAATTTATATAATATGCAATGTAAAGGACCAAAATCAATTCCAGACTTCAACTTTTTTTTTCTTTAATTATGTCCCTTGTTTAAATTCTGCTTATGCAAACATTTTTTAGATTTTTACACAATGTATTTGACCTCAATATGCAGGTCATTGTTGATTTGGGGTAAATATTCCTACTACGGTTTCCTCCACCAGTAAAACTGACCGCCACGATATAACTGAAATATTATTGAAAGTGACATTAAACAATAGCCCTAACCCGGTATTGTTTGTTTTGTAGGAAATTTTGGTTATTAGATGAAACTTTCTTCACAAAGAAATCTTCGTCCTTATCAAATCTACGTGACCAGTGTTACCTTAGTGCAATAGAAAAACTTCAACAGATCAGGTTTGTAATTTTTTAAGGAATATTTTCACTTTTTGGACAGGTTATATGATATAACCTGGTTTGAGGCAGTTTACGTTTAATAAACCACAAAGCTGGTTCATGAAAAGCGTAATCTTTTCCAAACCAGGTTATGCAAGTATTACCTGTTCAAAAATTTCAAATAATTTTTTCAACAAAATTTAATGATTCCTCAATTTTAATTATGATTATTTCATGGGACTATTTGAATTTGTCTGTGGTTATTGAATAAATTGGGGATGTCACAATACCAACCCAGGTTATCATGTATAACCAATGTTGCACCGGGAAGATCAGCAAATCAGATTGCAGTATTCACAATAAATTAAATTATTAATATTTATCTGCTAGATTTTTCAATGATTAACACATGCCACGATATGGCTGAAATACTGCTAAGGTTAGCGTTGAGCACCAATCAATCAATCAATCAATGATTAACAAACCAAACACATTGTATGCCTGCATATTAAATCAGTACTTCTTTCTGATTTTATGTTTTATAGTACTGCCTTCAGCCCTAAAGAGAAGTTACAAGTGATAAGAGATTCCTTTACAGAAATTACAGAGGTATAATTAGTATGGATAAGTATACTCATCTAGATGTTAGGAGGTCAGAGGTCAAGTTGTGGGTAGTCTCTTGACTTCATGAGTTATCGTGATTGTGATCATATGGTAGTTGGGTTTACAACTACCTATGCTATCAGTGCCAATCACCACCAAAGTTGTGAGGTCGAATTCCGCTCATGATGAGGGGTACTTGATACAACATTATGTGATAAAGTTTGTAAGTGATTTCCGGCAGTTTGGTGGTTTTCTCTGGGTACTGTGGTTTCCTCAACCAAGAAAAATTCAAAAGGTCAAATTTTTTTTTACAAATCAGTTTCTTAGAATACAAGTTTTTTAATTATTATTTTTAAACGATCGAACGTAGTGAGATATCGTTTAATGCTAGCGCTCATGCATGAGGAATACAAACCGGAAGACAATGTTGATGTTGGCTTCGAAACAAAAAAGATGAAAATGGAAAGGACACGGATGTTGTCTTCGGAAGGCTATATATATCATTGGATAAAAGTTCATCGTCAAATCTATTAATAAGTGTTTGCCCCTTCAAAACAGATGTAGTGTCTGGTAAACAGTTGATGGGAAATAAAATAATAATGTAATAGAATGTAAAACTGGGTTGTTGCATGTTATAGTTAGTAGTAGCTCCTACACCAACTGTTCTTTCCATTTTTGGCACTATTCAACATTGGATAAAAAGCTGTTTTATGTGAATAACATATTGATGTCTCTGGAGTTTGCTCTCAATTTACTATTTCAAAGTTTGGCATCTTTTTCTAGAAGTATACTGATATTTTGCAATTGTGCATAGCATACAAAAAATTTACATGCAAGCAGTTCAATCGTTTAACATCACCTTTGGTGCTTTCATTTAAGACTGTAGTCATTGTTAGGTACAGAGCATGTTTGATGTATGGATGTTCAGAATTTCTCTGTAAATTAGTGTTTCAGAATCCATTTTTTTTTCTCTCTCCCATTTTTAGACTGTGCTGTCAACATTAGGAACAGAACATGTTTGGTGCATGGATGAACTTTTCCCGATCTTCCAGTACGTTGTAGTTAGATCTAAAATCCGTCATCTGGGAGCTGAAGTTCACTTTATTGAAGATTTAATGGAACGATACTTGGAAAACGGCGAACTAGGAATTATGTTTACTACGTTATATGTAAGTCATGAATAGAAAACAAAAAACACAGTCAAACCTGCCTTAAATGGCAGCTGTATATAGCAAATCACTGTCTATAAAGGACAGCCACATTTTTCCCATTGATAAATAGTGCATATATTATACCCCTGCTCCACCGAAGGGGGATATACTGTTTTACCTCTGTCTGTCCTTCCGTCCATCACAACATATTTTTCGTGGCATTTTTCTCAGCAACTATTGATGGCAGAAATCTGATATTTGGTCACAAGCTTTATATAGGTATGTCATATTGTGGGAAGCGTTTTTGTATCCGTCAGATTCCTACTTCCTGTTTGCCGACTTAGTTGGTTTTTATACACATTGAACATATATGTAGGGGTATCATTAGTGAGCATTAGCTCACAGTTCATCTTGTTGATACTGTCAAACCTGTCATGTGACCATTCAAGGGAACAGTGAAATATGGTCACCAATGCAGGTTTGATCGTATATGGTTTGACTGTAGGCCACCACTTGAAGATGTGTTTCCAATCAAGGCTAGAATATGTCTGTGAAAGGTCAAGCTCACAATTTGAATTAAATTGCAGACATCTGATCTATATATACAGCACATCGTGTTCGGCTCAGAATTTTGAATGCCTTACAGGATATTAATGACCCTTATTATTAGTATTATTGTTGCCCATCACTAGAGGGCATATTGTAAATAAGGTTGGAATGAATATCTAGAATGCCAAGGTCATAAACTTAGTTCAACTGTACTTATTCATATCCTAATATGCAGTACATCGTGTTCGGCTCTTTTATATGTCTTGAAGTATTTTATGAGCCTATGTCCAGCTTGGAATTTTGAATGGCTAGAAGTATTGTAATAACCCTTAGTATTATTGTAGCCCATTTTGAAAGCCTGTGGTGTCCCGGGTGGCTCAATGAGTTAGGTCGTTGGATTTAACAGCTCATACAAGCCTATCACCAATACGGCGTGGGTTCGCACCCAGCTTTGTAAATTAGAAAAAAGGGTGCACTCGACTCGCAGCCACAAGTGATAAAGTTTACCAGTTGCTTGCCCAGGGTCGGTGGTTCTCTCCGGGTACTCCGGCTTCCTCCACCACTAAAACTGGTCACCATGATATAGCTGAAATATTGCTGAAAGTGGCATTAAACACCAAAATTCAAATTCAAATTCTAAAGCGAGTGTCATGAATAATGTTTTAATTTCTCCCAGGAAGAGCAAGGTCACAAACAATTCAACTGTTCATAGGCTATATCCAAAAATATCACATTGTGTCCAGTGTATAACTTTTTTATTCCTTAGGATATTGGTGATTTGAGCTGTGAAAAAAAAAATGCTTTCAAAGACAATATGTCTTTTAATAGTTTGTATGTTAAGATGGATGCAGAAATGTTGTTAATAGTTTATATGTCAAGATGGATGCAGAGATGTTTTTAATAGTTTGTATGTTGAGATAAATGCAGAGATGTTTTTAATAGTTTGTATGTCAAGATGGATGCAGAGATGTTTTTAATAGTTTGTATGTCAAGATGGATGCAGAAATGTTGTTAATAGTTTATATGTCAAGATGGATGCAGAGATGTTTTTAATAGTTTGTATGTCAAGATGGATGCAGAGATGTTTTTAATAGTTTATATGTTAAGATGGATGCAGAGATATTTTTAATAGTTTATATGTCAAGATGGATGCAGAGATGTTTTTAATAGTTTATATGTTAAGATGGATGCAGAGATGTTTTTAATAGTTTGTATGTTAAGATGGATGCAGAGATGTTTTTAATAGTTTATATGTTAAGATGGATGCAGAGATGTGTTTAATAGTTTATATGTTAAGATGGATGCAGAGATGTTTTTCATAGTTTGTATGTTGAGATAAATGCAGAGATGTTGTTAATAGTTTGTATGTTAAGATGGATGCAGAGATGTTGTTAATAGTTTATATGTTAAGATGGATGCAGAGATGTTTTTAATAGTTTGTATGTTAAGATGGATGCAGAGATGTTTTTAATAGTTTATATGTTAAGATGGATGCAGAGATGTTGTTAATAGTTTGTATGTTAAGATAAATGCAGAGATGTTAAGTGTTTCCTTTTAAGAGTTTTGCTCACAGTACTTCTAGTTTCCTGATGTTAGTGATGATGACATTTAAATGCCTTTTGTTTATGTTTTTCAGGCTTGTTATTACCAAATACAGAACGAGAAGATCCCTTCACACTGAAAAAAAAACATTTCCAAATACAGAGCAAGAAGTTTTGGTATTACCAAATACAAAATGAGAGGATCTCTTCATACTGACACAAACATATTTGTAATATTTTATTGTTGTAACAGTGTGGGAAACCATTTTTTTCAAACACTCGCCAAAATGGCGAGTGGACTGAAACAAGTGCTCGCCAAAATGAAATAGAGCTCGCCATGTTTGGCGAGTGACATTTTTTTTAAACTCGCCAACAAATACCAAATAAACAATACAGTAATGTTCAACATTTTATTTTGCAGATTTTGACAAGTCATTAACTTTTCGTTGTCTTCGTCTTCATCAAGTACAGAAGTACAGACTTTTAAGTTTTAATACGCGGTATAAAACATGTATGTCAAATCTGGTTCCGACACATATTTAACTTTTTGTTTTCGTGTAGGTTTTCGCTACGAATTCGTTTTAAATATTTCAAAACCAAATTATTGTATTTGCATTAATTTTAAAAGTCATCACATCTATTTGTAATCAAACAATATTTAATTTAATTGTGAAATCGACCTTGGCAAAATTATACGGGTCGGGATTGTATGCTTAATTTTTCTGTAGACAGAAAGTGTCATTATCTCCAACGTTGGAGGTAAATATAGATACCGATACATGACGGAATGTTTTCTTATCGGGCAATGGTTAATAAAATGTTGGATAAATGACACAGTTAACAGAAAATTTAACTGTTTGGGAGCTATGGTATTTTAAAGCTGTAAACCAGTTATCGTGGCGAGCGTTTTCAAGTTCCTACTCGCCTTACAACTGTTACTCGCCAGACCGGCGAGTATAAAGTGGATTGTACTCGCCACCCGAAATTTCCACTCGCCTTTGGCTAGTTGGCGAGCGGTCGTTTCCCACACTGTTGTAAAAAAAAAAGCACCGGTATATCATTCATGTTATAGTGCCTTAATATTGCTGCTGTTATGCTAAAAGTAGAATTAAGCTTGAATATTGTTTAGTTGTTATGCCTAGTCCATGCTGTGTTATAATGTTCAATGTTTTACATGTTACCCCAAACAACCAACAAATCACAATGTAACTGAGAAGAGATATTAGTTAATGATGAGGTTCGTCTGGATTCAGCCTTTTATTTTGATGGAATTCTTGATTAAATTATATTAAATTTGCCATGGCTGCAGGGACAGCTAAAAACAATGAAATGAAACTTTTGCACATAATTGATATACCCACGATGCTGTATAGACTGTGGCTGGGGATAAGAAATCCCGAACAAATAGTCAAAGTTCAACCAAAATCTCTACCTTAATAATGCTTGGTTTTAGGGGGTGGGGGGGATTTACAAACCCTAGAACAGCTCACTCCCGGTGTTTATAGCAAACCAAGATTTTTTTATGTGTAGTCTTTTATTTTTAGTAATTTATTTAATATTTACTTTTGTGATTGTGATTACAAATTTAGAACACGGTGTATGTCTGTATGTAATTTTTGTGTCAAACTTTCTACAATAATTGCTAACTGTGTCAATCTTTCTATAAACTGCTTAGCAATAATATTATGCATTGTCTTTCAATATATCATAAATAATGGTTCTACAAGGTAACTTGAAAAGAGCTTGGAATTTGAAGATGTATTGTTAAGGTAAGGGTTATGGTGTTTAGCATCACTTTCAATAATATTTTAGTATCATGGCAGTCAAGTTTTATTGGTGAAGGAAATTGGGGAAAATCAATGACCTGCCACAAGTTACTGACAATTTTTATCACATAATGTTGTATCGAGTACACCTCACCTGAGCAGGGTTTGAACTCGCAACGTTAGTGGTGATATGCACAATGGCTCGAAGATGTATTGTAGCAAGCATTGTTGAATAAACTATATTGTTGTAAAAAAAAAAAACTGGTAGTATATATAAGGCCATGCAAAATTAATTACTTGGTTCTCGAGCCCTTTTTTGTCAAAATTGATGAGGGAGGGTGGCATTTTTTTATCCTTTTACTGCTGTAAAAAGTGATGAGGGAGGAATTTTTTCTTTTTTTTGTGTGTGAAATATATGGCAATGTATAAATCTGTTCATTACTTTATTGAAAATTTCAATTTTATTTCTTCCAATGGTGGCAGAAACATCACAAGTGGTTAATTTTTATGGAAACGTCCAATCCGCTGGTCCCAACGTACCATTTTTTATCTCCGTAAACAATTCCAATAAGGTACAAGCTTCGGAGAAGCCCCCTATTATGTTCCCTGGTAAAAATGGCAAACATTTGTGCCGAATTTGCACAGAAACGATCGACATTTTGTCTAAATGTCCAACGGAAACACGTTTTTTATTTATACATTGTCATAGCGATGCTTTAAATCTCATTTACGCATGATGCGTTTTAAAGCGTTTCACCGACCACGCGATATAAGAGAAAAAACGGATGCGGTTGTTTTTTCCGTACGGACAGCGCTACCGCATTAAATTTATTTTTTTACTATTTTTGCAATAAAATCGGCAATGCGGCGACGAATTTCCACATGCGGGCAGGCCTGAGAACCAAGAAATTAACTTTTTATGGCCTAATTGGCAACTATTTATTTATTATTATTTGTCTATTAAATCGGCTTTGTATGTTATATTTGTCTCAAAGGCAACATATTTAAAATAAAATAGTGTTAACTTTATGTCAAGTTTTGAGATTTATTTATCAAACGTCTTTTATAGCTGTGTATAGAGGCCCTGTTGGTATGTTGTGCTGGCAGAATGTAAAAAAAAATATTCGACCATTGTTACTGAATACGAAATAAGTCAATTTTCAGTTACTAGTATATCATGGCAAGTACATGTTACATTTTATCTCACCAGAGCTTTCAAAATTATGTTCTTTTACCCTGTCAATTATCCAAGATGGCTGCCTTTCCCTTATCATCTCTGGTTAGAGGGCACAGGCGGCTCAGTGAGTTAGGTAGATTACCTAACAACTCATACAAGGCTATCATCAATACGGCATGGGTTTGCACCCTGCGTTGTAAATTACAAAAAAAGGGTGCACTCGACTCGCAGCCGCAAGTGATAAAGTTTACCAGTTACTTGCCCATGGTCGGTGGTTCTCTCCGGGTACTCCGGCTTCTTCCACCACTAAAACTGGTCACCATGATATTGCTGAAAGTGGCATTAAACATCAAAAATCAATAAAAATCAATCAAGTTTATTTTCTGACAAAAGTTCACACCCACAAAGTTCTGCAACAGACAAGATATAGATTATTTATAGATGGTTTTTGTATGTTGTCTCAAGACCATCTCATTATTGAATTAATTTAAACTGATAATATACAGGTCAAAGTTGTTCTCTCAATTTCCTTTCAAAAGACAATATTTCGGTTATAATCTGATTAGCGACCACATGCTCTCTGTAACCTATTTTTAGAGATAATTTTGATATAAGCTTTCTACTACACAAACACACCATCTTGAAACATGTTACAAGCCCGGTGATAAGTCATGACTGAGGAAAGCACCGAAAAGTATTTACTACTGTAGGATTAAATAGTGTCCGCTGTGAAATATTGACCTCTGTTAATACAATTGTTTTCTATGATAAAGTCTGAGGACGGAATAAAGCGCAGTTTGAACAGTTAGAAGCTTTTTACCTGAACTTTTTAAGGAAAATTCAAGGGTTACCATCAAGATCTGTCCGAGGAATTACTTATTTGCTATTAGGTGTCCGTCCAGTTACAGCTGAAATTCATATACGTCAGCTAAATTTGATATATAGTATTATCACAGGTGAAAATAAAACCTTGCTTCAGTTATTACATAGACAAATGCATTTGTCAGAAATGAAACAAATAATCTGTACGAAGAGTGTCAAACTGTGGTTACAACTTACTAGTGACTTTTACCTTTTAACTACATTAATTATGGAACCAACAATGGTTATCCAGAAGAATTTGCCTGATTGTGACAATATAATCGATAAAAATTAAAACAGAAGGAGTAGAGAAACTGCTAAGAAACATCAACCTGTCTAAAGCATCAGGTCCAGACAACATCCCAAACAGGATACTAAAACAATGTGCATCATCACTAGCCATCATATTCCAGAGTTCCATCGACACTGGAGTCCTCCCAAAAGACTGGCTAAATGCTAATATATCCAGCATCCATAAAAAAGGAGATAAACACTCGGCAGAAAACTACAGACCAATCTCGCTTACATCAGTACCATGTAAATTACTAGAGCATATTATATGCAGAAACATGATGAACCACCTAGAAAAACACAACATACTAACATCGTTAAACCATGGCTTTAGATCGGGTTACTCTTGTGAAACCCAACTAACTGTGACAATACACGATATGCTACAATCGTTCGACAGAAAGAAACAATTGGATATAGCCATCCTAGATTTCTCTAAGGCATTTGACACAGTCCCCCATGACAGACTCCTACATAAGCTGAACAATTACGGCATCAGACGCCCTCTACACGCATGGCTAACTACATTCTTAACAAAGCGGAAAATGCGAGTAGCCCTAGAAGGAGAATTCTCAAATGAAACTACAGTGGAATCAGGAGTACCACAGGGGACAGTGCTAGGTCCAATACTCTTCCTTTGTCACATCAATGATCTCCCAAACGCTGTATCCTCCAAAGTACGACTTTTCGCAGACGACTGCCTACTCTACCAGGAAATAAACAACGAAAACGACCAAAACACCCTGCAGAAAGATCTAGAAAACCTGGAAAAATGGGCCACAAACTGGGGAATGAGATTTAACGCTAAAAAAATGTTATATGCTAAGCCTCAGAAAGAAAATACAGGGTGCATACAAACTAGATGGCCATACTCTCGAACAGGTACCATCCAACCCTTACTTAGGAGTACAAATACAAGAAGATCTGAAGTGGAAGGAACACATCAACAACGTTACTAAAAAAGCCAGCTCCACCTTGGGCTTCCTAAGAAGAAACCTACAACACTGTCCGAGAGAATGTAGAAAAACAGCCTACATCGCACTAGTCCGGTCAATAATGGAATACGGAGCTATCATCTGGGACCCGTATAACAAAAATGAAATTAACAAATTGGAAAATCTACAACGGAGGGGTGCCCGTTTTATTACTAAAGATTATAAGTCACGAGAAGAAGGAAGCATGACTAGAATGCTAGAAGACTTAGATCTACCACTATTACAAACTAGGAGACAACACCAGCGTCTGATATTCTTTTACAAAGTGGTTGAGGGGCAGATACCAGCGATTCCGCCTCACGAATATATAAGACACCAAAAACCTAAGCGACACATCAGAGCTAAAAAATTCCAGGACTGTGAAACCACGAACATTATAAACTCACAAGTCAGAAACAACACACGCGCCGTAGTAGTCGAACATTCCAACACCGAACAACATAAAGACTCCTTATTCATAAGAACAGCCATTGACTGGAACCACCTAGAAAACAGTCTTGTAACAGCAAAAACCACAGAGGAGTTCAAATGGCTACTAGCTACAAGTAGCAGCCCCACAAGCGACTAACTGCGCTCTCTCCCCGTCGTTTCATAGCCCAGCAGGGACTCTACGACGTATAACTACAGATACAGATAATTATGAATGAAATAATGTTCTGTTTTTGTAATATATTGTCTAATTAATTATTTATATGTAACAGAGAAGACCTCGTAAGTTTATGACTTGTGTCTGATCCATTGTCTGTATTTGTTTGACAATAAATATGTTTAAAGTAAATGTGACAATATCTTTCTGACGTCACTAGAAATCTGCGCTAGAAAGCTGTGCTATGCTCTTCACTGTGGAAGATCATATCTGATCAACTCGGAAACGGCAACCAGGCAATGTAATTGATTTTATTTATTTGTAGAGTGTATATAGAACTTTTTACCTTTTATTGTGACTTAAACATTTTATACCGTTCATCGGGTGCACCAACCAATTGGTGGATTATACCTACCCAAGAAGAAGAAGAAGAAGAAGGTGACTTCTTTTGGTCTGTTGGGGATTTTTCATTTGAAAAAGATACAATCGGACACATTTTCACATGACAATATTATGGCTTACACTACAAGTAGAACATATCCGTGGTCATTTGTGACACAGGTGTTCCAACTCGGTTAACCAAGTTATGTGGCAACCGTAAAACTTTCGAAGTGATGACTTCAACTTAACAAATAGTAACCATTGGCACAATAGCTTCCTTGTTGGCAGCAACCATCTATCAAGAAAATCCTGATGAGAACCACAAGCTCTGGAATATCGGAACAACTGAGAGGTATATACTCCATATGATTTATAGGATCGGGCTATCTTCTTTTCGTTTTTCTTGAGAAGTCTCTATATGAAGTCTGCTTCGTACGACTAATGTCGGCGAGAAGAGAGAGGAGCACAGTTTGCACCCATAGGCACTGTCAGTTGAAAAAAGTCCTCCAAACAACAAATATGTTGCTAATCAAACCTCTGTCATATTGACTATATCAGTTTCAGAGAACTCTGGTACAATACAATACAATAACCTTTATTTAAAGTAAGCACATTTTATTGAAAGTCGGCACATATATACAAGCAGCATTAGCTCTTGTTTTTTGTTTTTGTATTTATGTGGCGACTTTAAATTGAGATAGACGATACATGTCGATGAAATAGTCTATATAGATCAATTATTTTAACAATTTCAGACACAAAACCAACATGTCTATGCTATCGGGTGACTATTTTAAAGCCACCCGGTACAGACATGATGTATTTATATTTTCATTTAGAGTTTAAAATATGCTGTATTCATATATTTTCAAAACGGAAACTCATGTATTTTTTTTTTATTTAAATACAGCAACAATTGCCTTTCATTTTATTTGTAAAAATAAATGTTATTTAAAAAGAATTCCCTTCAAAGAGCCTCAATTTACAGTTGTTGGTGATTATACCTATATGCAATTGATTGATTTTTGGTGTTTAACGCCACTTTCAACAATATTTCAGCTATATCATGGCGACCAGTTTTAGTGGTGGAGGAAGCCGGAGTACCCGGAGAGAACCACCGACCATGGGCAAGCAACTGGTAAACTTTATCACTTGCGGTTGCGAGTCGAGTGCACCCTTTTTTGTAATTTACAAAGCCGGGCGCGAACCCACGCCGTATTGGTGATAGGCTTGTATGAGTTGTTAGATCCAGCGACCTAACTCATTGAGCCACCCGGGCCCCAATATATGCAATTGTGACACTGGACATGTTTATATAACGGTTTAAGACAATACCTGATTAATTGGTATTTTGACAATACAGTCATAAAATCATATAATAAATTTGAATATTTGATTGAGCATAATTACTTAATGACCTCTTTGAAGATTAAATTAATACAAAGAAATTAATTTGCATTTTAATTTACTTTCATCACACTTTCATCGCACATTAAAAGCCATATCGTGACGTTAAATAGTCTTGAAAAGCGTATGTTAATATATGTGCTTGACTTTTTCGACGGGGGGCTGCATGAATACGCCACTGCCTTAATCGGGAAATAAAGATATGTGTATTTGTATTTGTACCAAACTTTTAGATCATTGTTAAACTTATCATCTGCATCTGCATTTTTCGTGTCAGTATCATTTTGAACTGGCAGTCTTGATAACGCGTCTGCATTATTGTGTCTCTTAGTACAGTCGCAGAATTCGGTAAAAACCTATGGTAATAATTTACTATAGTCGTAGAAAAGCTCGCAATTCCTTTACATTTTTCGGGGTCGGTGTTTCCCTTACAGCTTGTATTTTGTCCGGCGTTTTTCTCAGTCCCTCTGCACTGATTTCATGTCCGCAATAGGTAACCTTTTCCTTTAAAAAATAGCACTTCTGTAAGTTCGCCCTCAAACCATAGTTCTGAAGTATCTGAAGTACGTTTCTCAAGTTATGCAAGTGCATCTCATCACT